>CAMAPF010000874.1:0-49892 GCA_945859915.1 Cuscuta epithymum
TGATTTGGGACTGAAAACAGTCCAAAAGAAAACATCCTCAGAGATGTGATCTAATTCTCTTGTGCTCTTTTTAATTTGTTGGATATGAGAAGAGAGGTAACAACATACGAATAGTTAGGTAAAACAACATACAGGGAAAACAACCATATAGTACGAAAAATTTTGCATATTCAACAACTTCTTAATGCTTCTTGATTACACGAACATTTTCCCAATGCCCATTGCATCATTGCCTCTATTCTTGCTTATAATTTTTTATTATAATTTTTTATATATATTAAAGATATTGGAATAAAAAACAGAACTCCTACATAATAATGTAATTATAGGAATTACTTTGTAATTTCCATAAACTCTATGTTTTAGTATAAATATAACCTCAACGCACCCAATAGAGTACGGTATTATTTCCAACAATTCTTTTGTTCGTATATGGTATCAGTCGCTAGGGTTCTCTAAACCGCAAATACCTATGGCCGGCCTTCCCCCGTCCACTGCCGCCATCACCGGTTCTGTTCCGGCAAATATGATGCAGAAACATTATCACAGTACAATTGAACAGGGGCTGAAATAAAAATGCCCATATCGGCCAAGAGGGCACGAACAAAGAGTGTATCCTGAACAGTATAAGCAATGGCCCTGTATTCAGCTTCAGTCGATGATTTGGACACTGTGGGTTGTTTCTTGGACCGCCAAGAAACTAAATTAGAGCCAAGAAACACGGCATAGCCAGTAGTGGAGCGTGAGCTGTCAGGACATCCTGCCCAATCGTCATCAGAATATGCCATAATGACAGAAATATTTCTGTCGGATTTAAGCCATAGGCCGTGACCTGAGGTGCCCTGTAGATACCTGTAAATTCTTTTCACAACCAATACATGAGTAGTATGTGGTGCATGCATAAACTGAGAGACCAGATGAACAACATATGTAATATCAGGTCTGATGATAACTAAGTACTGTAGAGCCCTTACCATGCTACGATACTCAATGACATCAGATAAAAGTTCCCCATCTGTGAGGGAGAGAGTGGTGCGTGATGGAAGTGGAGTACGTACCGGCTTGACGGTATGGAGATGAAAACGATGTAATAGATCAGAAACATATTTTTCCTGGGACAAAAAGAGGCCGGTAGCAGTCCGGCGAGCCTGTATACCCAAAAAATAATGAAGGTCTCCCAAATCCTTCATAGCAAATTGTCGAGACAGAGTGTGAATTACTGAAGTAACAAAGGAGGGAGAAGAGCCTGTGATTAGAATGTCATCCACATACAATAAAATGTAAACAACAGTGGTCTGCGAACGATAGATAAACATAGAAGAATCAGATTTACTTTGAGAAAAATCACGACTCAATAAAAAACCACTGAAGCGATGAAACCAGGCTCTAAGAGCTTGTTTAAGACCATACAAAGCCTTACGGAGCCGACAAACATGAGTAGGAAAGGAAGGGTGAACAAAACCTTGTGGTTGACGCATATAGACTTCTTCAGTTAAATGACCATGCAAAAAAGCATTTTTCACATCAAGCTGTCTAACGGACCAACCTAAAGAAACAGCAACTGACAAGACAAGACGCACAGTGGTGGGTTTGACAACAGGACTAAAGGTTTCAGTGAAATCAATACCAGCCTGTTGTTTAAAACCCTGAGCTACTAATCTAGCTTTATGCCGCTCAATAGACCCATCAGAAAGATATTTTGTCTTAAAAATCCACTTACAACCAACCACATTTTTAGTATGATCCCATGGTACCAATTCCCAAGTACTATTAGCAATTAAAGCATTAAATTCATCAGTCATGACTGCCTGCCAAACTACACTCTTATTAGCCTGTGTAAAACAAGTGGGATCATCAGGGGGAGCAAAAGTGTTTAAATTTAAAATGATTTTTGGTTTAAAAATACCATCTTTTGTCCTGGTACGCATGGGATGAACGTTCATGGGTGGTGAAGGTATACTGCTGGGTTGGGACGAAATGGCAGATTGTTGATCCGCCGTGGATGCCGAAGTGTCGGCATCCAAAGGTGTGGGCAGATTTGGGTAAGACGTGGGAGAACTAGACGGGGTAGATGGAGTAGTTGGTGTGGCTGGTTCAGATGGAGTAGGGGTGGTATTCGAAGATGGTGCCGGGGTTATATCCTGGGAAGGATTATGGGTCAAGTATGAGGAATTGATATGGTTATTCTGTAGATCCAGCCGGGAAGATGGCTGAGAGTTGATGGAAGATAATTTCCAAGAAAAAGGTAAGGTCGTCGGTGAGTGAGTGGATGTAGCAGCGGGTGTATTAGCTAGCATGGGATAAGGAAAACTGTTTTCATGAAAAATAACATCCTAACTAATATAAACCTGACCCGTGGACGGAGAAAGACAGCGATAACCCTTGTATCCCGGGGCATAACCAAGGAAAACACAGTGTATGGAGCGTGGTGATAGCTTATTATGAGATGCAGTGATAAAGTTGGGAAAACAGGAACATCCAAAAACTCTTAAAAAATTATAATATGGAATTTTATTAAAAAGTTTTTCAAAAGGAGTAAGCCCATTGAGAACTGGTGTAGGAAGACGGTTTACAATAAAAACAGCAGTATATAACGCATCTACCCAGAACTGACCAGGAACAGACGAATCGATCAGTAAGGTCCTAGTTAATTCCAGTAGATGTTTATGTTTTCTTTCAGGTACACCATTCTGAGCAGGAGTGTCAGGACATGATTTTCTAAATAAAATTCCAGAATTTAAAAAATGTTGTATAAAAACCGAGTTATCAAACTCCCCACCACCATCACTTTGAAAAATTTTAATTTTCAAATCCAAAAGATTTTCAACAAGTTTTTGAAAATTACAAAAATGAGTAAATACTTCAGATTTTCTGCGCATATGATATATCCAAGTATAACGAGAGAAATCATCAATAAAAGACACATAATATTTAAAACCAAGATTGGATAAATTGGCGATTGCCAAACATCAGAATGTATAATTTGCAAAGGTGCAGTAGAATTATGAAAAACATCTGTGAATGGGAGTCTGTGGGATTTTTCCAACTTACAAGAAACACAATCATGTAAAAAAGAAGAAGAACTAGTAATCAATTTTCGCTATCTAAGACTACCAAGAATTCTATCACCACAATGTCCCAGACGCTTGTGCCATACCGGACCAGGAATAACACGGGCTTGGAGGGCATGAAAAGGGTAGACATGGTCTTTATTGGTTGCTTGAAGAAGAAGCTCCCCCGTTTGAATGTCCTTAATACAAAAAGAATTTTTATTAAAAATTACTTCACAGGAATTGTCCGCACACAATTTTTGTATAGATAGTAAATTATATTTAATGTGAGGGACATGATAAACAGAATTAAGATGTAGCGGGCGACCATGTGTGACAAGCTTTAAATTACCAATGTGAGAGATAGGCAATTTAGTACCATTGGCAACACATACATGATTCGGACCAGTGTAAGGGATTTTTGAAGAGAGAATACCTTCATGAGGAGTCATATGCGCGGAAGCCCCAGAGTCAGGGTACTAGACCGAATCATGTGTCTCACCAGTAGGCAAAGCAGCAAGAGCAGGAGAATTAGCGGCAGTAAAACGATGACACGTAAGAGCTGAGTGACCTGGAGAAAAGCACGACTGGCAAACAACTGAGGGAGTGGAGACTGATAAGATTGATCCACAGATGGAAAACCTGCACTAATAGTATGAATAGCAGAAATAGGAGAATAAACAGTATAAGTATTACCAGAAGTGAGATTACACAATACCGAACCTGGAACCCCAGAAAGTGCAGGTGCACGTGGCTGTGGAGGGGCTGGTTGCTGCTGATACATCCCGTAGGGCTACTGAAACTGTGGAGCCCCATATGGTTGCTGCTGATACTGATAATAGTCACCACTTCCCCTTCCTCGACCACCACGTGCTCGTCCCCCTCTCTGTCCGCGACCAACAGGCGGGCGTTGACCACCCCGAGGACCCGTAGGCGGACGTTGGGCCTGCTGTGCAGGCTGTGCAGCCGCTGCAAAGGCTTGATGCACCGGGCCAGATTCCTGGGCATCCAGAAGAGCATTGCGACGCTCTTGTGCTTGTAGAAGGGGCGCCAATTTATCCAAAGTAACATCCCCCGGAAAATAATTTATGGCCGTGATGAGGGACTCATAACCACGTCCCAGGCCGATAATAGCATACTCAACCAAGTCCTTGTCACTCACCGGAGAATTAATGGCAGTTAAACCATCTGCTAAAAGTTTAATTTCCAACAAATATTGCTCCATAGTCTGTGAGGATTTCTTTTTAATATGAGATAAAGAATTTTTGAGTTCTATGGAGCGTGAAAAACAAGCAGACATATAACGTTGTTGTAAACGTTCCCAAATAAGATGAGAGTGTTTAAGATCATAAACTGCCATCAATGTATCTCGAGCAAGTGTTGCAAAAAGCCATGAACGCAGCAAGCATATCAAGATTGACTATCATTTTGTACGGGAACGCGTGGCACATGGCGACTTGGTCGTCAAACATATTCCTACTCAGTTACAGTTAGCTGATATATTTACTAAGAATTTATCTAGTCAGCGCTTTGAGTTTTTGCGTTCCAATCTACACGTGATTTCCCCTGCACAGATTGAGGGGGTGTAATAATATAATTATAGGAATTACTCTGTAATTTCCATAAACTCTATGTTTTAGTATAAATATAACCTCAACGCACCCAATAGGGTACGGTATTATTTCCAAAAATTCTTTTGTTCGTATACTACATGCTTGTGACGTACTACATATAAATTAAAAAGGGACAATAATTCTCTAAACATCAGTAAATAAAAGTAAAATTGCAATAATAGAAGTATAAAGTTTAAATTTCATAAATAGGATTAACTCTTCATATTCTACCCTTTCCCTTGTCATGCTTAATAGGATTTTTTAAATAATAATAAAACATATCAAAATTAAAATAACAAAGTAAAAAAAATAAAAAATATACAGTCCAAAATCACCACCTCAACCACTTTTTAGCACCACCACATCTAGTTGCCGGAAAAGAATACCAAGTTTTAAAAATGTCATTGTGATCACAACTTCGAAAAAAATAAAACTGAATATTTTCAAAAATTAAAAATGATGTCTTCATGTCATTTTCGGAAGAATGTGACACTTTTGCACAAGATGACATTTTTTATGGTAATCGGAGTTGGTGGTGCTAGGAGGTGGAGGATATGGCGACATAGGCATATATATTTTTTAAATATTTTTAGGCATTTTTTGTTTTTATAATTTTAATTTTATTTCCCACCATTTTTATATTTTTATTGTAAATAAAATTATGATTTTCTAATCATTAAAATAAATTTCCGTGATTATATACATTGATGATCTTAAAAGAATAAATCAAATTATGATAAATAATATTATGATATTTATATTTTTATTATAAATGAAATTATGACTTTTATTACTCTTATTAAACGTGGTACACAGTGTCTAGTACTATTGAGAGAGCAATTTCCCTAATGTTAAGCACATAAAAGAATACACACAGGCCGTTTGACAACACTATTTTTCGGTTTATCAGGCTTATCAGCCAACTTTTTTACCAAACACGTAATTTTTGCTTTCGCGCGCTGAATTGTGTAATAAGCAGAAAAAGTAAGGTTGAAGTTACTTTTCTGACTGCATTGACTGAAGTTTCTGTAGACGACCATTTTAGCTATTTTTTCATATAATTTTTTCTTTATTTTATTAGTAAAATATATTTTAAAAATAATTTTTTTCTTAAATCAGCAGAATCAGCCAATGCAGCCACTTCAGTCAGAACTTCATAAATTTATGTGCTACCAAACGGGCTCGAAGTGGATATCAAGGGAAGAGTAGAACGAAGCTCAACTATTTAAAGTAATATATCATGTGTGTTCATGGATCTTGAACCATTTTCTTCTATAAGTCGTTCAACTTGAACGAGTTGCAGAACTTTTGGAACCGGGCAACTACTAGACCAAGCTATAATAGAACCGCCAATCCCAGGTCGATAATTCAACCAATCGTGCTTTTTATATACGGTAAACATCTAATTCAAGGAATGAATTTTTCTAATACAGAAAAATGTAAGCCAAAATATTTGTGAAGACCAAATAGTGTTATTTCCAACTATACATGTGTCATCATCTAGCAATATCATCTCAAACGAAATCCTTTAATTTCCTGTGAAGAATTTACTATAGATTTTGTGTGTACTACTATTAGCTAAATTGAGCTATTACGAACAAGTAATTTTCTGATCTTCCGCTCTCTCAATTCCATGCTTTTTACATCACATTAAGGAAATGTTTTTGAATCTGAAAAAACGGAATCAATGACCATATGCTGAAAGGTTATTGAAATCGAAAATATATTTAGAGAGCATAATGAGAACTTATGCATTGTAGCATGTACCAGCAGTTTCAGTTCTTTCTTGACCAGTTCTAGTTAGTGTTTTACTTTCCTGTTATAGGACTCCTATCCTATACTTCGATCCCTAGTAACTTTTGCTGTAGTTCTTATTAAGATTTTGACCAGCTGATTATTAAGAGTTTTCTACATCGTTGGGAAGTGAGTTGAGAACTTTGAGATAGTCCTTGCAACAAAAAGAACTTGAGATAGTCTCTATGCATCTTGTCCATAAGACAAGTTTGTGTGACTCAAAATCAAGAGTTGATTTGAGTTGGGTGTTTCAAGGGTTGACTTGGTGAGTCTCTCTTGTACTTTCATTTAAAAGGATTTTTATTGTAAGTGAGTAAAATTCTTCCGAGGGAGGTCGAGTTTTTAATCACTCTTGAGCCAAGGGATTTTCATCAGAAAAAGAACCACGTAGTTTACGTTAAAAATATACTTTACTAATGATTTTTAGAAGCACACAAAAGGATGTAATTTCCAAAACACACAATTTA
Organism: Cuscuta epithymum; assembly: GCA_945859915.1. Classification (NCBI taxonomy): domain Eukaryota; kingdom Viridiplantae; phylum Streptophyta; class Magnoliopsida; order Solanales; family Convolvulaceae; genus Cuscuta; species Cuscuta epithymum. The sequence goes on from CAMAPF010000874.1 coordinate 6,925, forward strand.
CCTCTCTTTAATTTCCTCTTGTGTATATCAACGGATTCTACACTATCCTCTCATAAAATCGTAAGATATATTAAACAAAATCTGAGGTGTGAAAGGTTTCGCTTGTTTAACTTGACGTATATAAGAGTATTTCAATCTCAACATTTATGGTTAATAATGAGTTTAATAGTGAGAAACACTATTCCCTATATGTTGTAAATTAAATTAGTTCTATATTACATACTAAGTATATTCTAACAACAAACTTATTAAATGGAATAGATGAATGGCCTGGGACTAGTTAGCAGTAGAAGTGCTCCCATGAGACTCTCTCTTACTGCCCTTATGAGAACTTCTCTTGGTGGAAACTAGGGGACTATTCTCTTCCTCATCAGCTGTTACTCTAGGTCTCTCCAGCCCCACCTCACCGCCTTTAAATACGGGATGAACGTAAGCGTCTTGGAGATATGTTTTCATGTTCAGGTTCGGTTCTGTCGCCCTCTCTAACGTGTCTCTCACCATTGCATCCTGTGTTGTATGAATGTTAAGAATAAACAAAAGAATTAGCTACGGCATTAAATAAACACATATGAATGTAGAGTAACATATTTATAATCATAAGCCACAGTTTAGGTAGCAGAAAGAAAGGACCTGTAATGGGTACTTGACAAAGGCAGACTCAAATCGGCCCTTACAGACATGGTGGAACCATATAGTTAAAACAGGGAGAACAAGTATGACAGGAGTTGAAGTGGGAATGCCTTTGGTGTTCATTAGTCCCATAAGCAGAACTTGGGATGTGATCATGCCTATGATTATTCGTCGATGCACGTCTGGCCAAAATGCAGCACCACTCTCATACTTCTGATCATAAACATTGATGATCTTGATCACAAAAGAAAAAATAAAATATAGTTAATTAATGTTAAAAAGCGGGAAATTAATGCTAATCTGGCTACAATGTTAAAATGCGGGAACTTTACTGATTTAATACTTATGTCTGTGCCTAACATTAGTCATGTGACTTTACACACATTCGCGTATCATGCTAGAAAAGTAATAAGTTTGTCCATATTAGAGACTTTTCTGCTGGAATGTACAATTCTAGAGTAAGGCTTATTGGCCCGCAGGAGTGTAGTCCTAATCCCGAACCTACCCATAATTTTTGCAGTCCATAATTGCTTGTTTGTGTGTGTGTGTGGGGGGGGGGGGGTCAAATGGGTCAGCCGACATTGACATTTCCTGATTTCCGCAAAGCAAGGGTTGGGGAATGGTCCACCACAAGGGTGTATAAGAAGCTAGCATGGCCTTGCCTTGTCATTTAGACAAGAAGCCGCTAGCTCCTAAGACATGAACCCGTGACCTCTCGACCATACAGGAACACCATAGCCAATGTGCCAAGGCTTCCCTTCATAAGCTACATGAATATGCAAGTCAAGAAAATTACAAGATTAATAACATATACAAATGAACAAAATATCAAAAATATATTTTCCATTAAAAACACAATAGGAAAGAAGAGTAGCAAACCTGATGGCGGAAAACCAGATAGGCAAAGGAAAAGAAGAGAACAATGAAAGGAAGGAGTATGGGAGTGATGACAGAATAAACAAGGCCCAAGAGGAAATAAAGTTGAATACGAGGTTCTGAGGTAGCAAAAGTTATAGAACCAGGATCCATGGCTTGCTCCCTGTCCCTCTCTGTCTTCACCAAGAAACTGTTCTTTATATGAAACATTATTAGTGGCGTTAATCTAATGATCTCTGCAGCAATGCCAGACCAACCATCTACCATTATGTAGGTAATAAAGAATGTTGCCTTTATTGGAATAGCTACCCCAATCGTTTTTGGGATCCTGCATGCAATCATCATACTTTCCGTTAGAATATATTTATGTGTGTTTATGTGATTGATTTAATATACGGAATAAATGATATTTTTAATGTTTTATACAACTTGATCTTCTAGTGTTTATATAATAGGCATAATGAAATAAAATGAGAATCAATAAATATGTAATAGAGTTCTTTAGTTTTTTCGATACTGTTTTTTCCTCTCCAACTATCCTTTATACAGTATAATTCTTGTTGTCTATTCCAAATAGTCAGCTTAGATTAAGAGCTTTGGAGGGATTTAGAGGCCAAGACTTCGAAAGATTTACTCCACATATATCCTGATATGTAGAACTTTTTTAAAATGACTAGAAGGAGACTGAAAAGCTACATGATGAGATATAATATTGCTTCCTCAGTCCTAATAAAAAGGATAATCGCATTTACTATTCGTATATTCAACTTAAGTCTCTCTTAATCATGTACTCCACAATATATACTCTTGTCTCAAAATAGAAGTACCAACTTGAATTTTCAAGTCAAACTTCACTAAGTTTAACTATTCATTTTTAATAAATTGTGTTGCATCTTTGTATAATATCCGAGTCTAATTCGATTTCATACAAATTTTCAAAATATTGACTTATTATACATGCACCACATCTTTTATTGACACACACACACATATATGACATGTATATAATAATGTTAAAGTTGATATTGAAGACCGTAGAAATCAAATTCAAACTTCCATTTTGGGTTGGAGGTAGTATAAGATGAAGGGAACATACTCGGTTGGTGACTGATTCATAAAAGTCTTGAGTTGCTCAAATGCTGCTCCAGTGATAATACTTCCAAGAAATACATTCACAAATATAAACAAATGATATTTTCCGGCCGATCTTCTCTCTAGAGATGAAAGTGATGTAAAGCCTTCTATTTTAGACATGGTCATCAGAATTGTTGGAAGTACAATCATAAATATCTTTAGCACAATTCCTGGAAGAAACCCCTGAATAAAAGACTTCACAATATCCCTGTAAAATGCATGGAAAGACCAAGTAATACCTAAGGTTTTATTTAAGCAAAGCCTTAACTAAAATGTGCTATTTCAAATTTCAATCCTCTTTTTTATATGGAAGAATATATAAGTAAAAAAATGAGACCTCTTACATTTCAATCAATTTCTTCAAGAAAGGAAAGACCTTTTCAATGCCCTGAATGCTGGCAAGAGACTGAATGAATGCAATGGGGATCATAAAAAAGAAGGTGAGGAAGAAGAAAGCAGCTCCCATGAGCAACCTTCTGATGTTGAGTTCAACATATGGGATGGAAAGATTGTTCCAATAGACATCACGCGGTTCGGGAGCCCATTCGGTCAGCCAGATGGTCGGGTTACTTGTTTGCTGTGTTTGGGCACACACGGCTGCTCCCCATCGAGACGAGAATGAAACAAACGCCGCGGGCATTATTGCCTTTGGATCACTCAACACTTTCTCTCTTTCTACATCTTCCTAATCCAAACCACATCAACACCGCGTCAATTATTCCCCATTCATGCAAAATTTGTATATGACCACTTTAATGAGGCATAACTTGAACAGTTGAATGATTTTAAAAAAAATTGAACACTTGAACGAATGGTATTGATATGTTCTGGTATCTCAACTATTACATGAAATAAATATCATAAGTACATTGAAATTTCTAAGTTGATGGTACCATTTGAACTTCATACCATAATCAGTATACTTGATAGGCTGAAGTCTGGGTACATTTTCCAAAAATAAATGTATGATGAATTAATTCACATAATCAAGGATATCCATACATAGACCAAACCAATTAGTTCGAAAAATTTAAATGAAACAACAAAATTAGTTTGATCAACTCATCCACAATTTAATATATACCACAATTTGTTTCTTTCACTATAGAAATAATTTCTTATACCAGTTGAAAACTAAATTGCAACAAGTATAGAATAACCTGTAAAAGATGGAGTATTTAAATGGATGGATATAAAACTATGTTGCACGGAAACTAAAAAATCGTGAAGAAACCAGAAAGGGAAACATCATATTTTGCTCGTAAAACAATTGTGTGAAGAGTTTCCAATAAGTTCTCGTAGATTTTTGGAGACGAAAACATATTCTTTCCTGAGAGTTTCCGTGCTTCATAGGTCAAAAACTAATTAAATATGAAGTGGGTGGTATCTATTAGCTCTAACATGACTTGCGCCGCCATCCTAGCTCAAAACATGAATCTTAGATCAGATCATATAGTGAAGAGAAACTTACTTCTTCACTCAACTTCTTTATTTCAGAAGTGTAATAATCAATGGCATCAACAGTTGTTCCCACAAGGCCCCAAGGTCCTGTCTATACATGATGAAAAAATGAGACTATGATCCAATTACACAAAAGATGTTCATATTTAATTATATCATTTACATGTGATGTGGGATGAATTACCTTTGTTTTTGGCTTTGTTTTAGGGTTTCTCTCATACTTTGTTTGGTAGTAAGTAAGCCAGTTTGTCATAGTCTTCTTTTTCTCCACCAGTGTTGCAAGGTTGTTTGCATTGTATACAATCTAAAACTTTCACCATTTTAAGGTTAGGTAGCATAAAACTTCAAAAAAGTTCAAAACCGACTAAACCAGCAACTCACCTCTTCTTTAACTTCTTTTAAGAATTCAAAAAGTAGCATATATATAGCCTAAAGATCACAAACCTGGTGTAAAAGGTAATGATGTGGATGGTTTACACAGAAGAAGTGTTCAACGTGCTCACTAATAGATTCATCAGGGTCAGGAGGGACATTTCTCACAAGGACCTTCAAAAGGAATTGAACCACAACTTTTAATCAGCAAAAGACTAAGAAGTCAAACACTAAAAATGAAATAGAAGTATATAATAATCTCATAATATTGTTGTATGCACGCACAGTGAACTGATCAGGACGGCGATCTGCAGAAGCAAGGAATTGCAACCTCAAGGTGGAGACAATTTTGTACTCTTTGTAGAGAACATAGAAGGTCCAAAATGTAAACATATAAGCCATAGTTATGTGTGCCCATAACCTTAATTACACAAAAATTAGCCAATGCAAAAAAGGGTCAACATTAAGGAATATATTATTAATTAGTGTGTCATAATATATAGTCTTACACTCATAAACATATATTTTGACATATATACACACACCTTGCTGATCCAGAATCAATATTTGAGATTGAAAGTTTATCAATGTCATTGTACGTTATGTCCTTGTGATTCTGCAATGATTCACCCGTCCAATTAACAGGAACCAAGACAGCAAATGCAAGAATTGTAATGGGAACAAATATTTTCAATCTGCATTGAAAGTTTGTATATTGGATTAGAAACAAAAAGTGCAAGTGTTATACTTAAAGTTGTACACTTTGACTAATAAGCCATAGCTAGGACCCCAACTAATGTATATTTAGAAGACTTAATTAGAGACTTCAAATTTATCTTCTATAAAGTTAAGAGTTACATATATGCGGGTGATGCTGATGATTAAGTAGGGGTACAACCTATATTAGGAAAAAACTCATGCATAATAAAGAAATGCAGAATCTTTACAAGTAGGAGTAAAACATAAGCAAAATACACAAAGCTTAGTACTATTATTTTAGAGAAAATTATGACTAAGATTTTTCTTCCTGATTTATGGTGTGGTGTCATATGTAAACTTATATGACAATGATTTTTTGAATGGATAGTTTGCCTATTAATCAAAAACTAAAATGGCATATATCGAAAAAGTCATAAACTTTTAAGAGAAGTACAGAAAGTAGAGCATTTTCAGATAAGAAATGTGTTTCATTAATTTCTTTTCAAAGTCAGCCTCATGTTTTAAGTCCGTTATCACCCATGGGTCAGAAGCCAAACTCTATTAGAAATAGCGAGATGTGATTTTTTTTTTAAATTGACCCTTTACATGGCCAATAAAAACTTAGGGTGGCTCCTTCAATGTTATGTGGCGCTTTCTCCTGGTAAACAATGAGGAAGAAGACGATGAATAGTGATATTTTAAAGAACAATCCAAATGATTAAAATAACTTTTTCTTGCAGATTCTATGGCGTATTTCTTCACGCTTACAATATCTATGACTTGATTTGACATTTTTTAAATTTTTTGACACTTTTTGAAAACATAATTCATAGAATTCACTGCCCATCGTCGGACTGATTTTAAACCATAGATCAATTTCTGAGGATTGTGTCTGCAAGTTACCTATGGATTGGGCCTCGCCTAAGAAAAACCTACATATCCATTTTGACTTGCTGAAAACACCATTGATCCACTTTTGGAACTACCCATTGGTTGAGGTATTGTGCATTGTCTGTGCATCTAAGAACTTTCCTGTGACAGAGGTGGCACGAAACAAAAAAGGAAGATTTTTTTAAGCTCGTTTTGACGAGGCGCATCTCTCGTTACTTCTCTTTTAATTTTTCAAGAACTTTTGAGAATTAAAGTGAGTGTTCATCATCTTTCTCATGTGAAGTTGTGAACTTACGCCCACCTCATCAGTTGTGTTTAATGGAGTTTTGATTCTAATGCCACAAGTAGTAACAGACCTAAAACACGAAGACAACTTTGGGAAGAAATGAAACTTTGGAGTCCCTATCTGAAAGTGCTCTTAACAAAAAGTACTTTTTCCTTAATCTTTTAGTTATACGAAGTATATGGGTAAAAAAATATCATTGAATTTTTTTGTCTCAAATGTAAGACTCATTTATTCCTAATAAAAGAATAAGACTAGTTAAAACATGTTTAAGAAAATAATAATGACAGCCAAATTTGAGGATATGGATTATCTTTTAGAGCCCGTTTGGTAGCACCAAAATCGGCTGTTTTGGCTGATTCTGCTGAAATTTATGATATTCTGGCTGGAGTGGCTGTTTTGGCTGATTCTACTAATTTAAGAAAAAAATATTTTAAAAATATATTTTATTAATAAATTAAAGAAAAAATTATATGTAAAAATAGCTAAAATGGTCCTCTACAGTAACTTCAGCCAATACAGCTAGAAAAGTAACTCCAACCTTACTTTTTCGGCTTATTACACAATTCAGCGCGCGAAAGTAAAAGTTATGTGTTTGGTGAAAAAGCTGGCTGATAAGCCTGATAAGCCGAAAACAGAGTTCTCCAAACGGGCTCTTAGTCCCATTTATGCAATTTTACATAGTAATGAATTATACTCCCTCCGTCCCAGAGACAACTTCCCACCTTGAGCACATTTTAGCGGAAAGTTAAAGTGTGTAGTTGACTTTTCAATAATATCTCTACTTTATGTCAAATCAAGTAAAAAGTACTCCTTCTGTCCCGGAAAATTGTTCCCGGTTTCCTTTTTGGGTCGTCCCAAAAAATTGTTCCACTTTCCCCTTTTGGAAAGTTTTTTGTGACTACAATTCATTTACCTTTTTCTTACTCAACCACAACCATACATTTCTACTTTATTCCCACTTTCTTAAACTCCGTTCCAAGTCAATGCGGGAACAATTTTCCGGGACGGAGGGAGTAAGTAAAAAGTAAGGATAGCTGTGATACTTCGTATTTTCTATGGGAAAGTTGCTCTTTATGGAAATGAGAACTTTATTTTGGGACATCCAAATGAGGGGAAATTGTTTTGGGGAACCCGTATATCTTTGGTAAACACAGCAAGCATATGCGGGTTTGCTATAATTGTATTTTAGCTGATCTAGTTAACTGCCTTTTGTATGTAGTACTCGTATAACCTAACAGGCTAATACCAATGACTGATCTCGGAAATCACTATTCAACTTTCTCGAAGTAGGACTCTTTCACGGGTGGAAAAAGAAAATTTATTTGCTTTTATGCTTCACCTAGAACTAAGAGCCCGTTTGGTAGCACCAAAATCGGCTGTTTTGGCTGATTCTGCTGAAATTTATGATATTCTGGCTGGAGTGGCTGTTTTGGCTGATTCTGCTGATTTAAGAAAAAAATATTTTAAAAATATATTTTATTAATAAATTAAAGAAAAAATTATATGTAAAAATAGCTAAAATGGTCCTCTACAGTAACTTCAGTCAATACAGCCAGAAAAGTAACTCCAACCTTACTTTTTCGGCTTATTACACAATTCAGCACGCGAAAGTAAAAGTTACGTGTTTGGTGAAAAAGCTGGCTGATAAGCCTAATAAGCCGAAAACAGAGTTCTCCAAACGGGCTCTAAATCTATTTCAGTGATACTACCCTGTCTCACTTAAAGTTTCTGGTCCATTATTCTCTGATCAACGTTAATTATTCTTAATCGTGTAATTTATATATCCAACTTTTATTAAATTTAATTTTTCTTTTTGCGAATTTAAAAAACTTTTACTGGGAACTTTTAAGTGGGACGAAGGGAGTAAAATATAGGTAGCTTTAAAGACTTGTATGTCTATGCTCTCCTATTGTGGGCCATTTAGGGGGTGTTTGGATCTGATTCTTAAAATTGCTTCTGTCCTTCAGGGAGCAGAAATTGGAGTGTTTGGGTGAAAGTGCAGAAATATTTCTGGTGCTCCAGTTTATTCCTAGAAGCAGTATTTTAAGAGTTGGGGGAGACCAGCTTCTGAAAACTGATTTTGATTCTTGCTTTGAACAAGAAGTAAATGCAGAATCAGTTCCAAACATCCCTTAATTGTGAAACATATGTAAAACGTACTCACCCAAGAAGGTAAATCCTAATGTAGACTGCAGAATCGAGGCCTGCATGGTCAATAAGTTCAGGTTGAGGCATCTTTAGTGCAGCGGGCATCCAGTTCAAGAACCTTATATATGTCCTTACGTCCAAATTCACAAACTTCCGCACTAGGGGCCCCGAACTTCTTGGGCTTGCTCGTATGCCCTTCAAATACCATTTTGGGAAGTATACCCTATCATTGAAGGGCTGCAGCCTTAAAATTGCAAACCCCACTAAGAATGCAATTGCAGATAGAAGATTTATGGATGCTGACAGCATAATATCCTGCCCACCAGCCATTTCCTCTTCTTAGCTAGATAGCTCCAAATTATATATATACAATCCTCTATTTCCACACCTGCAAGCTAATTAAATCAGGTGAAAAAATCAGTTGATCATGCATGCACTCACAAGAGCAATTCAATAAACACATATTGAGGTCCATTTAGTATGAGATTTGCCTTTTGTCTTAGTTATGAGTCCCTAAACTTTTAGCTTGACTGTTAATGTGATAAGAACAGAAAAATAAAATCAACGGTATGAACCGTTGCCCGATAATCAACGATAAATAAATACCGTTGCCCAAAGCCAAAAGGCTAAACCAACTTTTATTCCCCGATCCTCAAGAATGAAGCATACAAGGGGTATAAATAACCCTCTAGGTCTAATAAGAATAGAATCCTAAATAAATTAATCTAGGAAACTAAATAGAATAGGAAACCTCTAGTTCTAATAGAACTCCTAATTAAATCATTCTAGGAAACTAAATAGAAATAGGAAACCTCTAATTCTAATAAGAATAGAAGTCCTAAATAGATCCTACTAGGAAACAAATTAAATTAGGAAACAAAATAAAAGGAATAATAAATATTAATTAAACAGCCCGCAACCAGCCCACGAAGGTGGGCTCAAGCCCGTCCCGCCTTCGGTAAACCCACGGGGGCTTCTGCCCCTCTTCTTCCAAGCCCAGATTCTGCTTCATATCAATTCCACCCCCCTTCGAAAAAACCTTGTCCTCAAGGTTGAAATCCGGAAACCGGCTGACATTTGTTCCCGGTGGCTGCCCAGTATCTTTAGGAAAAATTGAGATGTACTCCTCCACAGTCCTTGTCTGCTTGCTTCCGGACAGCCGTTCAAAGCAATTGCCCTGAAACTGTGAGTCAAAACGAGCCACCAATGCCTGTGTAAGCTCATCCCATGACATGCCCGACTTTTGTGTCCGCATCGAGGTCAACCGGTATAGGGCTGACCCTTCCATCACAACTACAGTGGCTGCCGCCTTCTTTCCCGGCAGAGCACAATTCAATTTAAACCGTTTCTCAGCCTTATCAACCCGGCTGATCGGTTCTACTTCGTTAAACGAGGGCAACGTTGTAGGAAAGGAGCTGCGTAGTCCAATTCCGAATGAGGATGCTGCTGCCGCGTCGAGTGAAGTCACCACCATTGAATGCTCTGCCGCTGGCGGTGCGAGAGTCTCTTGTAGGCAACCAATGAAGAAGTGACGTTGTGCAGCTGTCCGTCGCCGCTGTGCGTAGATACGTTGGGGCTGCCAACCGTGTCCGAGCTTGTTTCCGTCGTGACTGATGGAACGAGCGCCTTGGTAAGCGCTGCCAGGTATGCGGCGATCTCTGCCAGACGCATGTTGTGCTCCTTTAGGGTTTGAGTTTGCTTGGCCAGCATCTCTGACAAACGTTCACCGATAGATCTCGTCATTCTGGCGGAACGGGATCCGGCAGGTCGGACCAATTGATAAGAACAGAAAAAAAAAATCAACGGGGTAACCCGTTGCCCAAAATAATCAACGGCTGGATCCGTTGCCCAGAGCTAAATAGCTAAAACCAATATTATTAATGCTTGATTTGAATAAGCCTAGGCAGGGGTTTATATAACCCTTACATCCAAAACTGAATAGGACACTAAATCCTAGTAAGAAACATAATAGGAGTCCTAATTAAATTATTCTAGGAAACTAAATGGAATAGGAAACCTCTAATTCTAATAAGAATAGAAGTCCTAAATAGATCCTACTAGGAAACAAATTAAATTAGGTAACAAAATAAAAGGAATAATAAATATTAATTAAACAGCCCGCAACCAGCCCACGAAGGTGGGCTCAAGCCCGTCCCGCCTTCGGTAAACCCACGGGGGCTTCTGCCCCTCTTCTTCCAAGCCCAGATTCTGCTTCATATCATAATGTCATGAAGAATTATGGCAGATCAAACAAAAACTAATAGTGTAAAGTAAGAGATACAGATTTATTGTGGTTCATTGGTCAACTTGAATCACTCGTAATCTTTTACTTTTTATATCAAATTTTTATCAAATTTAAATTTTATTGATCAGGCTTTGTAGCGGTTTTAATGTAGTTTCTGAATATGTAAATTTTATTTACTAAAAATAATCCGAGTGTGAGCAGGGATCGAGTTGCTTTATCGTCAGTCAAGCATCGTAAACCGAACGGGAAGTTAATTTTGGGATGGAGGTAGTATACATAATGGAGTGTAATTTTTACTTTGTTCAATATATATAATTTTAAAATGTAAAAAACTGTATATACAAAATGACATGTTGTTACTTTTTACTACCCCACATTAGATTCAACATTGATATTTGATCAACTTTTTCTTTGCAGTATATAACTCATCTAAGAAACTCCCTCCTTTTCAAGCTAGACCTTGTCTTTCGCGCCTAAGCTTACTTCTTTTCATGCCTTTGGTGATCAACTCGTCAATTGACTGCCTTTTCCATGTCTTTCTATTATGTTGAGCATTTTTCTACGGTCTCACGTCTAGGCACAATTGGGCTCCTCCTTTTGCTTCTTTTTAAAACACAGCTAAGACATAAATAAAATGCACCAATATGACTTATTCGATTCTACTGAAACTATAAACTTCCCCAGTTAAGAATAAGTGAACCATATTTTAAGAACAAAATGTGATGATCCTATTTATACACTTAATTTATATTGTATTCCCTATTTAAGGAATTTTCTCAAAAAATGACATGATGTGTAAATTATGACTAAGTTAAAAGACTCGATATGCATTTTTTTTATTGAAAGAATGGAGGATTGAAATTGAGCACAAGGAATAAAGAAATACGTACGGAGTAGTAGTTTTCAATGGCATGCATCATGCAGAAATAGATGATAACCGGCCGGGGATTTAGATCGTCATAAAGTATAATCGTTTTCAATGGGAGACAAAAAAACCCACAAGAATTGAAGTCTGTTTTAGGTAGTACCTTTCCGTAAGTGGGATTCTCTGTTTCATGGAAAGCCGCCGCACGGCGTATAGTTCCGACTTGAAGATGTAGGTATGCAGTTGTTTCACCGTCGCCGGAGGGGAAGAAAGGAAGAACGTAAATTGGCCGGCGGATGATTTGGAGAAATCTAAATCACGAATAGATCGAGGGACGCCAGGATGGCGGTAACAGACTCGGAAGTTATGGCCGGCCTCTAGGCTCTAGCTCCCTCTTTTTGAGGAGAGATATATAGTTACATTTAATTCGCAACTTTGCATGCAAAAAGCTGACATAGGAAAATGTGTGCAACACTTTTTTCTCTATTTGAAATTCTATAGGCACGTGCAACCATGGCTATAGTTGAAATGTGTGCATGGGCAATGCTAGGGGCCAACGGACCGGTATGAGTGCCTATAGTACAACCGGCTATCCGGTGAGCACCGTACAATCGGGGACATTTTGGTAATTTAAATGAAATTCGCGTCTGAGTATTTTTAGTGAGCATGCGACATATTCTGTTGAGTATTAGAAACCCAATAATGAGCATTGTGATCTCTGATTCGTATCTTTTAATTCAATTTATTTGTAATTATTTTTCTTTTTATAAAAATTTCTTAAATTATACGCTGTATCTATAATCAACTCCTATGAATTTCAATATGTGAATCTAATGTAAATGGTACTTTAGAAATATGCATAATGCATTGATATGAAATTTCAAAATGAGTATAAAATCAGTACCAAATGAGCACATTACTTACAAATGAGCATTGATATGAAAATCGAAAACATTGTTAGTTGAATATCAAAACATTTTTATCGAGCATCAAACTTAATCTATTGAGTGTTAGAAGCATGCAATTGAATATCATGATCCCTACCCCGTTTCTATAATCAACTCTTACACAAATGTTAAATGTAATGTAATATGATACTTTTAAAATATGTATTGATATGACATTTTAAAATGAACATAAAACCAATACTAGATGAGCATGTGTAACTCATAAAGTGAACATCGAAAAATTAAAAATCTCATTTGAATTCTCTAATACGCTCAAATATTCATGTGTGTATACTCATTTCATTTAAGCATTATACTCATTTGAATTGTACCCGACTGTACCAAACACACAGTACAACCAGTTGTATGATATAATTTACCGAGTTCATCATTCACTTTAAATTTCATAAAACCTTTTTTATGTAAATAAAATTGTGTAAATTACTCTCCCGTTCTCAAACAGCTTCTAACTTTCACTTTGTTGTTTTTAGGAAATTATCAAATTAATTTTGTAGCTTAGCTAATACAAAGTACATAGTTAAAATGAATCAATGTCCTTTTTGGTCTTTTAACCTACTAATTAACTGCTATAAATAAACAGCGAAGTTACCAAACATATTTTTGTAACCCGCCGAAATTAATCTGCTGGTCAAATGCGTTGACTCAATCCGCTATTTTCAATCCGCTAACATTATCTGCTAAGCGCTAACAGTTAATCACCAATTGCCAAACATGGCCAAATAGTAGGTGTAATGTAAGTAAATAAATTAAGACTATTATTGTCCGATTATAATTGTCTCATTTTTTCTTTTCCATTCATTCCACTTAATTGAACTCATATTATATTTAATAATATTTGTATGACTCTAATTAATTCTTACTTTATTTCTCTATTTTATCAATTTATAATCAAACACATAACTTGGGGGCGAAGGTAGTAAAAATTTTCCAAAAATGGAATGAAAACTTCAGGAAAAGAAAATAAAAACTTAATTCGGGAATCGGGAGTATATGAAAGATTTCTTTCTCCCAGCCCCTTCAATATTTTCCTCTCAGTTGTTGTTTATAAAAGCTAACAAGTCTTGGGCAATTGGGCTGAGAGGATTTGTCTAATGAGCACGATTGTAATGGGTTTCATGGGCAGCCCATGACCCATTAAGTTAGAATCACAGAATAACTGAATTATAATGATGGTAAATAATGAAGAGTTTAAAAATAACGATATCTTCTTCTCTTCCGATTCTTCTGAAATGCTTCTGGATGGTGTATTGGAGATGCAGACAGTTGCATATGGAGTTGTGGTCAATTTCAATCAGTAATTTCTTCTTCTTTTTTTAGGTTCGGTGGTACAGAGAAGATGGGCGGTGTTCTGAGTAAGGCCGCCGATGGCTTCGGAAATGCCCTCGCCGTTCCCTTCAAGGCTATGCTCGAAGGATCTTGCGAGTCTGTCCTTTTTCATCCCCCAGAAATTAAATGCCCATTTCTATTCGATGAATTCCGCTTTGAATATGTTTTGCTTTTATTGTATTAAAATAACTTTCCCCTGTTCGGATTTTGCAGAGAGGTTTGCAGCGGAGTTTGGGATGTATCGTGTTTCATCACTCATCTTTGTGTCTCGGATTTGATCAAGTTATTTATGATCCTGGTGCTTTGCTACATAAGTAATTCCCAGTCTGTCAGCTTTATGTTTTGTGTGGTTGCATTTGACATTCATAAATCATAAGTACATAAACTTGGGTTTTTAGTGTTAGTCAAGTGCATCAGTTATATTAACACGTCAATATGGTTGCTTTAGCTAACGGAATGCCATGTAAGAATGGGTGTCGACCTATGGGGGTGCATCGACCAAGGGGAAGTCGACCTGTGGGGGGCTGGCGCCGATCGAGAGGAAGTCGACCAAGGGCTAGGGTCTGGTATCGACCTTCAGGAAGTTGGTCTATTATCACCCGTTAGCCAAGTTAGCCATATTAACGAGTTAATCTAACAGGTGTACGCAATTAACACTCAAAACTCGAGTTTATGTACTTAGGAATGTCATATGTAATGTATACTTTACTCCACCTCATACAAGATGATGTACTCAATTGAATTTTACCTCCTTTTCTTTATAAGTATGTTTTCACTTCCTACATAGCTTTAATTTACTATTCATTAATCAATAGTGTCCTAATTAGAATATTACAATTGAGTAGTTCAAAAATCAACAAATGATCTAATTAATGAATAATGACTCAGATTAATCGAATGCATTATGAATACAGTAGTCATATTTTTTTTAATTTTGTGGAGTACTGCAGCATTCACCAATTAGTCATATAAGTTTTTAATAAATTTATAAATATTCAATTAACTATATTAATAGTTGAAGTCTATAATGAAAAGTGTAAAATCCAAAATATTAGATGTAAGTACTGGTATATTTTGTAGAGATTTGAGGTGGTGATTTTTCCTATTTAAGTGAAACTAATGGTTCTCAATTCACCTTGGGCAGCTTTATTGTTTCTCTACATGTTCTTCAAACTGGGGATATGCCAGTGCGTAGGGAAAACTATATGCGGAATGTACTGCTCAGCGTGTAAGGTTTACTGGACATCAATCGGGTGTCTAATGTGTTTCTTCTGGCATAAACTTATCAATGTTCAGCGTGTGGATCGTCGCCTCCACCGACGGCGGCGCTTCGTAGATGTTGAATCTGGTGATAATTCCTTGAGTCTTTACGGTGAGTCTTCGTTTGTTGATGGAGGCGATGTAAGGATGTCTAGAAAGAGAAAAATGATGATCAAGGGGACCGGGGAACGTAGGCTTTACAGCCAGCATTATTCTCGCCATCACAGTCCCCGCCACCAACACTGCCACCAAAAGAGCCATCATCCTCGGGGTAGTATGTATAGAAGAGAAGCTGGTCTTCAAGTTAAGGGTAAGCCTCTTAGATTGGAAAAGTTAAGACATCATTCTCAGAGAAAGGACATTGTTGTTGTTGGCCCCAAGATGGCATCCTTCAAACGAAGACGAATTGTTGTCCAATGACTTTTCCTTTTCAATTGTGATTGTGTTATTTTGTTTATTTTGTAGATACATATAGATTCTGGAATCTGCTAGATACGAATTTAAGAAGATAAACAAAATTTAAGAAGATGAACTATTCTTGAAACATTGGATTTCAATGGTTATCACATTTTCAAAGAAAAAAGGAAATGAAAAATAGTAAGTTTGAAAACAAACTGTGTAATATGGTTGACATTCATGTTATTTCCATGTTTATAATTGTGTTTTTGATTAGTTTTGAGTGATTGTTACTCTAGAAATTACACACTTTTGGTGTAATAGTTTAGTTTGTAAAATGTTTGTAAATTGTTTAGATTAGGTTTGTTCTGAGCTCAAACAGGTCCAAGACCACTCTAGAGACCATTGGTGAACATCACAAGTGGAAGGAAGGTGCAAAAATTCCAAAACAAAATGAAGATCCTGATTTTTGGTGTTGTACCCGGTCGAGTATACCCTATACTCGATCGGGTAAGTTGCTGAAAAATCAAATCGGATAAATCCGCGAACAAGGCAACATGCAGAGAAGATTTTAACCACGATCGAGTGTCTATATCCGATCAGGTAGCCGACATACCCGATCGGGTATGCCCATGTTTTTCCAGCTTCCGCGAAGCAACTGAAGGCCCGATCGAGTACCCAATATACCCGATCGGGTACATGACCCTGCAAGCCCAAAAAAGCCTATAAATACACCCCATTTCCTCCACAATAGATCACCAATTCCTATATACTTCTAAGCTCAGTTTAGACAAGTTCTTTCTTTATACTTTTATCATGTTTAGTCTCCAAATGAGGAGCTAAACTCTTCCATCTTGGTTTTGCTACTTTGAAGCTTAATGAATTGTAAGTTGTGAGTTATTCTCTTTAATCTTCTTCCTTGAATATTAATTTTTCCTTTAAATACTATTTCTATATCAATGTTGGGGAGTGTTACTAAGATGACAATTAGTTAACATCTTGACATTAGTTATAGTAATAATTATTTCTTCCTCTATGTTAATATTGGGGAGTGTTACTAAGATGACAATTAGTTAACATCTTGATATTAACTATAGTAGGATTCATCTTCTTTAATATTCTTTCTTGAGTATTAATTAATTCCTATTCATATTTCATATTAATATTTTGAACATTACTTAAAGGATCAACTAGTTTTGTTTCATATATTAATTAATACTAGAATCGGTCGATTAATACGCTTGTTATTAATTCGGTCCCTTCATGGTAGTAAACTTGGATTATTAATGCATGCATCTCATGGTTAATAATCTAAGGGGAATTAATTATATTGATTAAACCAATAAACCGCTTGTGTTGAGGTTATCAATCTCAATCGTTTTCATCTTAAGTTTATTGCTACTATCAAGTTAATATACGGCGCTTGTTCTATATTGACTCGATAGTAAGTTTTATTAATGAACGCTTCTCGTTATTAATAACTACCCTCGATGAACTGGATATACTCCTCGATTGAGTATTCGAGAGGAAGATAGTTAAAGATATATCCGGGATCGACGAACATTTCATTAAGTGGATAAAAGCAAAGCCAAGTCTTCTTCTCATTAATTAAACTCATTTAAGTCATTCATCTTAGTGTTAATTAAATCAAATCTAAAACCCCCCCTTTGTTACTAGTTAATTAAAAAGAGAAATATTCCTTTCCCTGTGGATACGAACCTTACTTCGCTATACTACGTATTAGTGTCGTATTGATATTTATTTTGAGTGCACCTCACGACAAGTGCACGTCAAATTTGGCGCCGTTGCCGGGGAAAGGCAATTATTTTTCTTTTTATTTTATTTCAAGAAAAATCAAAAAAATATATAATTAATCAAAAATATAAAGAGTTCTTATTTTTCTATTTCTGAGCTTTGTGAAGTATATGGTCCGATATCGTTCCATAAACGAAATCACTTATCAAACAAACCCCGAAATAGAACAAGCCTTCGAGAGGTTGAGAAATTTATTTCCGCACACACCCTCGGAGGAATCCTCAAACGCTAGCTCTAGTTCTAGCGAATCTGAAGAGCCAATCACTATGGCTCAAGAAACAAGAACACTGAGGGAGCTCACGGCTCCAAACCTGAATCAACAACCATTGTGTATTACCTTCCCCACTCTTGATGAGGGTAATACATTTGAGCTCAAATCGGGGCTTATTCATCTTCTTCCTTCCTTCCATGGCTTAAGAGGGGAGGATCCAAATAAGCATCTCTCAGAATTCCATGTTGTTTGCACAAGCATGTGCCCCAACGGAGTTACCGAGGAGCAAATCAAGTTGAGGGCTTTTCCATTCTCCCTCAAAGACACCGCAAAGGATTGGTTGTTCTATCTTCCCTCGGGAAGTATAGGAACACGGGCGGCCATGAAGAAAGCTTTTCTCGAGAGGTATTACCCCGCCTCCGTCTCCTCATCTCTAAAGAAACAAATTAGCAATGTGGAGCAAAATGATGATGAATCATTCTATGAATATTGGGAACGGTTCAAAAAGCTTTGTGCAAGCTGTCCATACCACGTCTATTCGGAGCAAGACCTCATCCTATACTTTTATGATGGTCTTTGCAATGATGATAGACGAATGATCAACGCCGCATGTGGGGGAGGAATCGTCAACAAAACACCTTCCCAAGCAAGAGACCTCATCTCGGAGTTTGCCGAAAACTCGAGACACTATAGCGGGAGGTCATCAAAAAAACGAGTGATGGCGGCAGAGTCCAACACCTCGTTGGAAAGTCAAGTTGTCGGCTTGACTTCTTTGGTTAAGGATTTCCTTTTAAATTCCAAAACCCAAGAAGTCAAGGTCTGCGGCATTTGCACTCAGCAAGGGCACCCAACCGACTCATGCCCAACTCTACAAGAAGACAACTCCGAGCAAGTCAATGCCTTGGGGTTCCCCAACCAAAAGAGGTACGATTCTTATGGAAATACTTATCATCCCGGGTTTAGAGATCACCCCAATTTGAGATATGGGAATCCGCAAGGAAACCCACCACAAAATAACCCTCCACAAAACCAATTTCCTCAAAAGCAACCGTATTCTAAACCCCAAGGCCAAGGCTCAACTATGTCCACCGAAGACATGATCCGAGCACTCACCTCAAATGTCTCAACCATGCAACAAAACATGGTTCAATTTCAGCATGAGACAAAATCAAGCATCCAAAACCTTGAGAATCAAATGAGCCAAATCTCAAGTGCGGTGAGTAGGCTTGAAGCCAAGGATTCAACAAAGCTTCCATCTCAAACGGAGCCGAATCCTAGGCAACAAGCCCATGCGGTGACATTAAGGAGTGGCAAAGAGTTGGTGATTGCCAAGGAGAAAGCCAAAAGCCACATTGGCGAGGAAGAAGAAGAGGAGATTGTGGACAAAGCTAAATCGGAGGAGGAGGAGGTTCACATGCCGACTCCACCACCGGCCATCCAAGAAGTTGAAGCCCCGTTTCCCGAAGCTCTGAGGGAAACGCGGAAGGTGGAGAAAGACAAAGATATCTATGAGACTTTCTCCAAATGTGAGGTAAATTTTCCCCTCCTGAACTTAATAAAAGGTGTCCCTAGATTTGCAAAATTTTTCAAAGAGCTTTGTACAATAAAAAGAAAACATAGACTCAATGGAAAACAAAAAGTCCAAGTTAGTGAACGTGTTTCCGCGGTCTTTCAAAAGAAACTTCCAAAGAAATACAATGACCCCGGAATGTTCACTATACCTTGTAAGTTGGGCGGCACTACGTTTTCAAAGGCCATGCTAGATTTAGGAGCATCAATCAATGTTATTCCTTATTCTTTGTATAAATCACTTGAACTTGGTCCTTTAAACGGAACCGGAGTGGTTATCCAACTTGCGGATAGATCAAACGCCTACCCTAAGGGTATTGTCGAAGACGTACTAGTTATGGTAGACAATTTGATCTTTCCCGCCGACTTTTATGTTTTGGAAATGGAAAATGATAAGAATGCGGTTCCTATCCTTTTAGGAAGGCCATTTCTAAAGACCGCTAGAGCTAAAATTGATGTTTTTAGCGGATCTTTAACAATGGAATTTGATGGAGATAAAGTTGAATTCAACATTTATGACTCCATGAAATACCCAAATGAAAATCATTCTCTATTTGCCATTGATATTATTGATCCTCTTGTACAAGATACTTTTGAAATAAATGGAGAGGACGAATTATTGAACGTGATTGAAAATGATTTCGGGGAAAATTCTTTAGGACTTGCCTCGATTCCCAATATGCAAGCCATGATGGTGGAATTGGATAATCACTTCCAACTTCCACTCATGCCACCGGGGTCAAGAGCATTTCCACTAACCATCCCCAAAGAGAAGCCTTTGCCTTCTATTTTGCAGGCCCCCGATGTTGAGATGAAGCCACTCCCAAAACACTTGAAATATGTGTTTTTAGGAGAAAAAGAAACGTTGGCGGTCATAATCTCAAACAAATTGACCGAAGATCAAGAAGAAAAGTTGATTGCGGTGCTTAAAGAGCACAAGTTGCAATCGGATGGACTATAGTCGACATCAAAGGCATTAGCCCATCTACTTGCATGCACCGCATATTGATGGAGGATGAAGCCAAGCCGGTGCGCCAACCACAACGGAGATTGAACCCACCTATGATGGAGGTGGTAAAAAAGGAGGTCATCAAGCTTCTCCAAATGGGGATAATCTTCCCCATATTCGATAGCAAGTGGGTTAGTCCGACCCAAGTTGTTCCCAAGAAAACCGGAGTCACGGTGGTGGAAAACAAACATGGAGAACTTATGCCCACCCGAATTCAAAATGGATGGAGGGTATGTATAGATTACCGTCGCCTCAACGCGGTAACTAGAAAGGATTTCTTTCCTTTACCCTTCATTGATCAAATGCTTGAGAGACTTGCGGGGCATAAATTCTATTGCTTCCTTGATGGCTATTCCGGGTACTTTCAAGTGCCCATAGCCCCTGAAGATCAAGAGAAGACAACATTCACTTGTCCGTTTGGCACTTTTGCCTATCGACGTATGCCATTCGGACTTTGCAACGCACCCGCCACCTTCCAAAGATGCATGATGAGCATATTCTCCGAGTATGTTGAGCTATTTATGGAAGTTTTCATGGATGATTTCACAATCCATGGAGACTCATTTGATTCTTGCTTATACCATCTATCGCTTGTGCTCAAAAGTTGTTTAGAATCAAACCTTGTTTTGAATTCCGAAAAATGCCACTTCATGGTAGAGGAAGGAATTGTTCTAGGCCATGTAATCTCATCCAAAGGGATAGAGGTTGACAAGGCCAAAGTTGAAGTCATCCAATCACTCCCTTATCCTACCACCGTTAGGGAGATACGATCATTCCTTGGACATGCGGGTTTTTATCGGAGATTCATCAAAGACTTCTCAAAGATTGCATCTCCTTTATGCACACTTTTGCAAAAGGAGGTGGAATTCATCTTCTCCGAGGAATGCAAGAAGGCCTTCAATACGTTGAAGGAAAAGCTAGTAACCGCACCTATCATCCAAGCTCCCGATTGGTCTCTTCCATTTGAGATCATGTGTGATGCTAGTGACTATGCGGTCGGGGCCGTTTTGGGCCAAAAGGTGGGAAGGGCATCTCATGTGATCTACTATGCATCCATCACTCTCAATGATGCTCAACGCAACTACGCCACCACCGAAAAAGAAATGTTGGCCGTCGTCTACGCACTTGAAAAATTCAGGTCATACTTACTTGGAACCAAAGTGATCATTTACACCGATCATGCGGCTCTTAGATTCTTAATGACAAAGAAGGAGGCCAAACCAAGGTTGATTCGGTGGATACTACTCTTGAGCGAGTTTGATGTTGAGATCAAGGACAAGAAAGGCATGGAGAACTTGGTGGCCGATCACTTGAGCCGTTTAGTCCTTGATGAAGGAAATGATCATATCAAAGATGATATCCGAGGGGAATTTCCCGATGAGACTCTTTTTTCTCTTAAGGAAATTCGCCCTTGGTACGCTCACATTGTTAATTTCCTTGTTCTAAACAGGTTTCCACCAAGCTTCTCTAAAGCTCAAAGAGCGAAGCTCCAACACGATGCAAAACAATATGTGTGGGATGAACCATACTTGTGGAAACATTGCAAAGATCAAGTCATTAGAAGGTGCATTCCCGAGACGGAGATAGCGTCCATTCTTGCCTTTTGTCACTCACATGCATGTGGTGGCCACTTTGGAGGAAAGCGAACGGCCATGAAGGTACTTGAGTGCGGTCTTTGGTGGCCAAGCTTATTTCGAGATGCCCATGTCTTTTGTCAATCTTGTGACAATTGCCAACGCATGGGCAACATCTCTCGAAAACATGAGATGCCGCAAGTTCCTATGCTCTATGTGGAGATCTTTGATGTTTGGGGAATAGATTTCATGGGACCTTTTCCTAACTCCCACGGAAATCTATACATCCTCTTGGCGGTAGACTACGTCTCAAAATGGGTGGAAGCAAAAGCCACAAAGACCGATGACGCCAAAGTAGTAGCGGACTTCATCAAAACCCGCATCTTCTCAAGGTTTGGAGTCCCGCGCATTCTAATAAGTGATAGGGGCACTCACTTCCACAACAAAACTGTGAGTGCCTTGTTGAAGAAATATGGCGTCACACACAAGCTCTCCACCGCCTATCACCCGCAAACAAACGGCCAAGCCGAAGTCTCGAACAGGGAGTTAAAGTCTATACTCCAAAAGACGGTGAACCCTAACCGTAAAGATTGGAGTCTTCGCATGGATGATGCCTTGTGGGCATATAGAACTGCTTTCAAAACACCAATTGGAATGTCTCCCTATAGACTTGTGTTCGGGAAAGCTTGCCATCTCCCGGTCGAACTCGAACATAAGTCTTATTGGGCGGTAAAAACATTCAACCTCGACATGGAGCAAGCAGGGATGCAAAGGAAGCTACAACTCCAAGAACTAGAGGAACTTCGACTTGAGTCCTATGAGAACGCCGCCATCTACAAGGAGAAGACGAAGGTATGGCATGATAAATTGATAATGAGAAAGGACTTCCAAATCGGAGACAAAGTCCTTCTTTTTCTCTCACGCCTTCGTCTTTTCCCCGGTAAACTGAGATCACGATGGGAAGGACCATTCGAGGTGATCAAAGTCTACCCCCACGGAGCGATTGAAATAAAGAGCCTCGACACCGGCAAAGTCCTCAAGGTTAACGGACATCAACTCAAACCGTTCCTTGAGGGTTTCCAAAAAGAGAACGTTGAATGCATGGATCTCTTCGATCCAATCTATGAAGGATGAACAAAGCTACGGCGTCGTGCCACGACGTTAACTAAGGCGCTTCTTGGGAGGCAACCCAAGCAAAGGTACGCATTTTTTTTTATTTTCGAATGTCAACTTTTGGGAGAATGGGAGTAAATTCTCAAAGAGGAAATAAGGGAAAAATAATATTTTCAAGGCCTGGGGAAACCCCCGATCGGTCATCATCAATTACCCGGTCGGATCCATGCCGAAAAGAGGATTAAAATGGACCAAACAAAATTTCAGGCTAATGTACCCGATCGAGTAACAGTCCTACTCGATCGGGTATAGGATAAAAAAAGGCAGGATTTGGGATCGAGTACCCCATACTCGATCGATCAGTTTTTTTTTTTAATACCCGATCGGGTATACCACATACTCGATCGAGTACTCGACCCCTGGAGCCAATTTGAAAGAGCCGCCGTAATACCCGACCGAGTATATTAATATACTCGATCGAGTATATTTCCAAAAAAACCTACGGAGAGGAAAATCCGATCGAGTATACCCCATACTCGATCGGAGACACATCCCTGGAACCATTTTTGAAAAAAAAAGGGATATACCCGATCGGGTATATTAATATACTCGATCGAGTATATTTACGGAAAATCCTACGGCGAGGAAAACTCGATCGAGTATGGGGTATACTCGATCGAGTTTGACCCCGAAACAAGTGAAAACCGAGGTATACCCGATCGAGTAATCGGGGTACCCGATCGGGTACACGAGTTTTAAAGACATTTTTGAGCCGAAATCAGTTCATCTTCTCCAAAGCTCTTGCCCCAAATTCGAACTCTCTCTCTAAAAACTCCATTTTCAAACCTTATTTCTCCCATAACTCAACCAAAACTCAACCAAATTCCATCAAACCACCACCAAAACACTCCCCTCACTCCCCTCTACCACCTCATACCAATCAATCTCACCCTCTCTCCCTATTCCCAAAAGTCCGAAACCCTACCCCCAAATCCCAATTCCGAACCTATACTCAAGATTGGCTCAAAAATGGCACCAAAGAGGAACCAACCGGAGAACTCTAACTCAAGGGGACCTATCCGAGGCTATGAGGATGTTCAATTTGGCCCGGGGGATCATGGGAAGCGATTTGTGGCCATCCTAAAAAGGCAAGTTATTCCTTCTCGATTTTTATGCCATGAAGCTCTTACTTCTCTAGGTTTGTTGGATGGAATGAGAGAGTTGTTTGATGAATTGCATATGGGCTTGCTTTTTAATGTGCAATATAATTGCAATGAAAGGGTCATTTATGAATTTTTGAGTTCGGCCAAGTTTGTGTTGGATGAAAACCATTTCTATGATGATACACTCTCGTTTCGGTTGATGAACACCGAATACACTATAACGAGACGTGATTTTGCCGAACACTTTGGGCTCCGATTCCCACATGAAAGGGAAATTCCGGATAACACTATGGATGCATATAATCTTTGGGGCAAAATGACCGGAGAACGGAATTTTAGCACGTCCCAACTTTACATAAGTCACGTGCAACATCCCCTTCTCCGGATTTTCCTAAAATTTTTATGCAACTCTTTGCTTGGCCGCCCCAACAACCATCACACTCGGATAGGAGATGTAGCCATTCTCACTCTTGCTCTTTTCCGCAATCCCGTTGAGTTCAACATTTGCAACTTAATTTGGGATCATCTAGAGAAGGCTATCACCAAAGGGGGGAACATTGTTTTAGGGGGAGTCATCATGCATTTGGCTTCCAAATTTGGCTATGTGGATAATGCCACAATTTCTAGAGACTCATTGATGCATCTTGGATGGTTATCCAATGCACAATTGATCTCTTTGGGTAATAAAGACCACAATGGAACCCAACGCTATAGATGGCATATGAAGTACCCCGAACCGGTCAAATACTTCCCCCTCCCTTGCGATGAATTACCTAGACTTAGGTATAAAATGGAACCCGCCCACATTCCACATTACCTCCTCCCCAACAACATTCCACCTCACCTCCAAGCTCAAGCCGACCAAGCCGAACAACCCAACCCCCAACCGGAGCAACACGAGCACCAAGAGGGATATGAACATGTCCAACATGATATCCCCGACCTCCCCCAAAACCCGCCACCACAAGACTTCTTCCAACAACTCTTGGCGGGTCAACAATCCCTCTTAACCGGTTTCCAAACAATGAGCCTTGATTACACAAAGATGGGAGAGCAATTCACCTAACTTCAAGGAGAGATAGGCCACTACCGGAACGAGCAACAAGAAAGAGACCGACGGTTTGATGCATACCGGGAGGAGCAACGGTTGGCTTTTCAAAGATTGGAGGAACAACGGGGGGCCGACATGCAACGATACGAGGAAGACTACCGGAGGATGTATGGGCCGACATATTCTTACATGTCCCAACTTGGCGGGTTTGCATCCATGGCCTCACCACCACCGGCACCTTCTTGGTATAACCCCTCCGATTGGGGTAACTTTGGCGGCTCTAGTTCCGGCATGGGTGGTTATGATGGCGGGGACACCACTATGGGAGAAGGAGGCGGTGATGATATGCATGGGAGCGGCTTTGGAGGAGGATATTATGGTGGCGAGGGCAGGCACTAGGGATAGTGCCATGATTCAAGTGTGGGGGAGGAAGATCCTCTTTTGGTATGTACACTCCTTTGTTTTTACCTTATACTAAGCATTAATTTTCTTGTATTAGTTGTACACAAAAAAAAAAAAAAGAAATAAAATGCTAGTTAGGTTGAAAACCCAAAAGGGCAATCTAAGCAACAAGGGCTTACAAAAAAATAATGAGTGAGTGGTAAGGAAAGGAAAAGAAAAGAGATGCTAGGATGAAAACCTGAAAAGGCTCCTAGGCAAAATGAGAGATATGAGAGAAAAATTTGTTTTATTTTGCAGGACACTATCTCTTGAAGAAGAAGAAGAAGAAGGAGGAGGAGGAGAAAAAATGAGAAAAAGAAGAAATAGGAAGCATAGAAGACCGTTAAACCCAAGGAAATGTTGTTTTGTAACTTCATTCACTATACTTGGTGGTTTTAGTTTCTTATTTCTTCCTATCTATGAACTCATGATCTTGTGATGAACACGATGTAAACATTTGGTTTTACTCGAGGTCGAGTAAAGAAACTAAGTGTGGGGGAGTTGACATTCATGTTATTTCCATGTTTATAATTGTGTTTTTGATTAGTTTTGAGTGATTGTTACTCTAGAAATTACACACTTTTGGTGTAATAGTTTAGTTTGTAAAATGTTTGTAAATTGTTTAGATTAGGTTTGTTCTGAGCTCAAACAGGTCCAAGACCACTCTAGAGACCATTGGTGAACATCACAAGTGGAAGGAAGGTGCAAAAATTCCAAAACAAAATGAAGATCCTGATTTTTGGTGTTGTACCCGGTCGAGTATACCCTATACTCGATCGGGTAAGTTGCTGAAAAATCAAATCGGATAAATCCGCGAACAAGGCAACATGCAGAGAAGATTTTAACCACGATCGAGTGTCTATACCCGATCGGGTAGCCGACATACCCGATCGGGTATGCCCATGTTTTTCCAGCTTCCGCGAAGCAACTGAAGGCCCGATCGAGTACCCAATATACCCGATCGGGTACATGACCCTGCAAGCCCAAAAAAGCCTATAAATACACCCCATTTCCTCCACAATAGATCACCAATTCCTATATACTTCTAAGCTCAGTTTAGACAAGTTCTTTCTTTATACTTTTATCATGTTTAGTCTCCAAATGAGGAGCTAAACTCTTCCATCTTGGTTTTGCTACTTTGAAGCTTAATGAATTGTAAGTTGTGAGTTATTCTCTTTAATCTTCTTCCTTGAATATTAATTTTTCCTTTAAATACTATTTCTATATCAATGTTGGGGAGTGTTACTAAGATGACAATTAGTTAACATCTTGACATTAGTTATAGTAATAATTATTTCTTCCTCTATGTTAATATTGGGGAGTGTTACTAAGATGACAATTAGTTAACATCTTGATATTAACTATAGTAGGATTCATCTTCTTTAATATTCTTTCTTGAGTATTAATTAATTCCTATTCATATTTCATATTAATATTTTGAACATTACTTAAAGGATCAACTAGTTTTGTTTCATATATTAATTAATACTAGAATCGGTCGATTAATACGCTTGTTATTAATTCGGTCCCTTCATGGTAGTAAACTTGGATTATTAATGCATGCATCTCATGGTTAATAATCTAAGGGGAATTAATTATATTGATTAAACCAATAAACCGCTTGTGTTGAGGTTATCAATCTCAATCGTTTTCATCTTAAGTTTATTGCTACTATCAAGTTAATATACGGCGCTTGTTCTATATTGACTCGATAGTAAGTTTTATTAATGAACGCTTCTCGTTATTAATAACTACCCTCGATGAACTGGATATACTCCTCGATTGAGTATTCGAGAGGAAGATAGTTAAAGATATATCCGGGATCGACGAACATTTCATTAAGTGGATAAAAGCAAAGCCAAGTCTTCTTCTCATTAATTAAACTCATTTAAGTCATTCATCTTAGTGTTAATTAAATCAAATCTAAAACCCCCCCTTTGTTACTAGTTAATTAAAAAGAGAAATATTCCTTTCCCTGTGGATACGAACCTTACTTCGCTATACTACGTATTAGTGTCGTATTGATATTTATTTTGAGTGCACCTCACGACAAGTGCACGTCAATGGTAGAACTCGAAACTGTAATCATTTTCTAAATCATAACAATAGATGAAGTTTTTCTTTAACCCGGTAAGTCTTTTGGGGTAGGGGCCAGGAACACTCCACCAATTTATTAGAATAAAAAGAGAATACATGGAGTAGGAGGACCAAATCAAAGCATGCTCGAATTTAAATAACATAAGGAAAACTGATAGCATCAAATTTGAGAATACCAACAAAATGATTAAAATGATGATCATTGGTTTTTACCGAAGTATTTCGGTATGCTAAATACTCAGAAGCCCTATTTATACTCGGGTGTATGTGTGTGATAGACCATTTATGTGTCATGAGTCTCTTCTTGATATTTTGGATGTGTGGCCAGCAACTCCAATGTTGGATTGAGATACCTGTGAGCCCCTCATAGATTTCCCTGTTATATACCTCTATTACTACGTATAATATTATTGGTATTTAAGGAGTGTTTTCCTTTGCTTAAAAAAGTGCTTTGGAGCTTTTAGATTAAAAAAAGCCAAAAAAGTGTTTGGTAATCCTAACTTTTGCTTAAAAAAAGTGTTTTAAAGTCAAAATCTAAAAGATAAAGTACCCCAGCTTCTAATAGCTTCTAGGTAAACTTGTAATTACCTCCAACTTTATGACTAATAATAATGGCAAATAAATCCCCTAACCCCCAAAATAACTACCCCGCTTCCCTACTTGTTGCAACCGTTCATCACCCACTCCACGGAGGCCGTCTCTTCTCCTCAACCTACACCGGAATTAGAGATTTCTAACCGGTGGGCGTAGCTCAACTGGTAGCGAGGGAGTGCCACAAAGGTTAGGTCTCGGGTTCGAATCCCGGCAACTGCGATGAGGGGTTACTATGCTGAAAAATGCATAGGGCTTCTGCAAGTACCGGGGACAGAGCCCCATTCTCTATCTGTCAGATTGTGATTATAGTCCAATTTACATCCTCTCATCGTGCCGTCCGGTCGGTGTTGGGGGGCCCTCAGGGATGGGGTGTCATCCTTTCGGAATTAGAGATTTCTAATACCCTGTTTTGCAGAAAGCAACAAAAACTAACAGATGAATGACAAATTACAACAATATATACTGAGCTGGTAACAACCTCCGTGGAGTGAAGATAGTGATAGATGAGAGCTTCCTGACCTTCTTCAGTGCAACCCCGGATTCGAGCTCCTGGTTTTTCCGGAGATCCGAGCCCTGGCTTTTTCTGCTTTTTTTTCCTGCTTCGTGCGTTCTCAAGCTTCCCAAATCCTTTTTTTTTGAAGAGACCCAAATCCCAAATTCAGGTATCCAGTATCCGATTCACCTTCCAATACATATATACTTCATATATAATATGCAAATATCCATGGAAAGGAAATAGGTGTTTAGGGGGGATTGCAAAGGTGTAAGCACGGTCTCTGTATATTCACATTTAACATGAAGGTTAAAGTTGTACTTTAACAAACTAATACATAAAAAATCACTTTTTTAATCAAACACTTAAACTTTAACTTTTTAACAATAATCACTTCTATTCACAAACACTACCTACTTTTACTACAAATCACTTTTCCAATAATCTATTAAAAAAATCACCTTTAAAAAGTACAAGCAATCGCAAACATTCCCTTAGTCTTGACATTAAGGATAAGATAAATCAAGGCCTCATAAGTGGCAGATGTGCCATTCCCGTGAGGCACATCAATTCGGATTAAAACAGTTAAGGATTTTGATGAAGTTTGGAAGTTTAAAAATAGATTAATCGGATGAAGTTTAAAACAGTTCAGATTATTAAAAAGATGAAGTTTAAAACATTTGAATGGAAGGAATAAACAATTCGGATTTTCAAAGACCTTTTGTGCCTATGAGGCTATGATAAAAAGACCTTTTGCGCCTATTTGTAGCGTTTGAAAAAAACGGGAAAATAAATGAGAATAATTTGTACGTGGCAATTTGGAGTGTTAAACCATCCCTAGATCTTGTCCGGTGTTATGCAGCACGATCGGTCCCTCAGCACTATCGTGTCTAGTTCTTGTTTAGCTCGTCCATACCTTCTAGGGTGGCGACGAACGTCTTATGCAGCACGAACGGCCCCTCTGCGCCGTCGTGTCTAGTTCATGTTCAGCTCGTCCACACCTTCCAGGGTGGCGACGAACGTCTTATGCAGCACGAACGGCCCCTCAGCGCCATCGTGTCCGATTCTTGTTCAACGTAAGACCACAGCGTGGCAAAGTAAGACCATACCTTGGCAAAGTAAGACCAGCGTGGCAATGAACGTCTTATGCAGCACGCTCGGCCCCCTTAGCGCCGTCGTGCCAAGTTTGCCAATGGAGATCCACCGATTTGTATCACATCTTACATGCCCTCTCTTATACATTGCACCCATACATTACACGCATTCATACATTCATGCATCATATCTCATACATCCATACATGCATATACATCATATCGAGCCAGTTCCGCGTCGTCAGCTTATATTGTGCAGGTACCTCTATGCTTTTCCATTGGAAAGCTTGAGTCAGAGTCCTCTACTCCCACCTGATACATTCAGGGGGAGAGTGTCCGGGGAAGAGCATCCCTTGTCCGACCCCGTCGGGAGGGGAGCGCCTTGCCGGCAGGTTATATTCAGAGGGGCAGACACTCACTCATATATTATGATTATTCGAAAACACAGTTTCCAGTAAGACAGAGGAAGAACGCAGGCAAGAGTATAATTTCTCGAACACATTCGCACGCTCACTACTCAAGAAACTAGGGGACTTGTGTTGGGATATATTATCCCGGCCTATTACTGTTCAGGGGGTCAAGACATTACTCAGTACCGAGCCCAAGCAGCTAGGCCCATTTCAGCCCATCCGGCCCATGCGGCCCATTAGGGTGGAGAGCATCCCCTTCCCCTATTCTCTATAAATATGGGAGTTTCCCTCCATATTATGGATCCTTTTCTTCTTCCTCCTTCTCTCTAGATTAGCTTCATCCTCCATTAATGGAGCTCAATATTTGTACTATGTAATGGTGAGGAGAGTCCTAATGAGAAAGAGGGGGCTTGGATTAGCCTAAAAAGTTCCGTGGTTTTCTCCCTTTCGGGTTTCCACGTAAAAAGAGCTTGTTCATACACATTTATACATATATTTACCATATCATGTTGGATTAAACTCAACAAACCCTGAAATAACTACCCCGCTTCCCTACTTGTTGCAACCGTTCATCACCCACTCCACGGAGGCCGTCTCTTCTCCTCAACCTACACCGGAATTAGAGATTTTTAATACCCTGTTTTGCAGAAAGCAACAAAAACTAATCGATGAATGACAAATTGTAGCAATATATACTGAGCTGGTAACAACCTCCGTGGAGTGAAGATAGTGATAGATGAGAGCTTCCTGACCTGCTTCAGTGCGGCCTCGGATTCGAGCTCCTGGTTTTTCCGGAGATCCGAGCCCCTGGCTTTTTCTGCTTTTTTTTCCTGCTTCGTGCGTTCTCAAGTTTCCCAAATCCCAATTTTTTTAAGAGACCCAAATCCCAAATTCAGGTATCCAGTATCTGATTCACCTTCCAATACATATATACTTCGTATATAATATGCAAATATCCATGGAATAGAAATGGGTGTTTAGGGGGGATTGCAAAGGTGTAAGCACGGTCTCTGTATATTCACATTTAACATGAAGGTTATTGTTGTACTTTAACAAACTAATACATCAAAAATCACTTTTTTGTATCAAACACTTCAACTTTAACTTTTTAACAATAATCACTTCTATTCATAAACACTACCTACTTTTACTATAAATTACTTTTCCAATAATCTCTTAAAAAAATCACTTTTAAAAAGCACGACCAATCGCAAACAAAGGGAGTCTTGACATTAGGGATAAGATAAATCAAGGCCTCGTAAGTGGCAGATGTGCCATTTCCGTGAGGCACATCAATTCGGATTAAAACAGTTCGGATTTTGATGAAGTTTGGAAGTTTAAAAATAGATTAATCGGATGATGAAGTTTAAAACAGTTCAGATTATTAAAAATAGATGAAGTTTAAAACATTTGAATGGAAGAAATAAACAATTCAGATTTTCAAAGACCTTTTGTGCCTATGAGGCTATGATAAAAAGACCTTTTGCGTCTATCTGTAGCGTTTGGAAAAAACGTAAAAACAAATGAGAATAATTTGTACCTAGCAATTTGGAGTGTTATCAGGCTAACTAAGAGCGCATTTGGTAACACTAAAATCAGACGAATAAGTTGATTTTGGTGAAATTTATGAATTTCTGCCTGAAATGATTGTATTGAGTGATGATTATGTTGATTTATGAAAAAAAAAATTTAAAATATATTTTATTAATTAAATAAAGAAAAAATTATATGAAAAAATAGCTAAAATGGTCATCTAAAGTAACTTCAAGCAATACAACGTTACTTTTTCTTATTATTACACAATTAAGCGCGTGAAATCAAATGTTACGTGTTTGTTTGATTAAAAAGTTGAGAGATAAGCTGAAAAACAAAGTCACCAAACGGACTCTAACTAAAAGGGAGTTTTAAACTTCAGGATGTTTTTTAATACTGAATTTTGTATACACTTTGGGATCGCTCACTGATGGCCGCCGCCGTCAAACCTGAGTGAAGTCGCTGATCGAGGTTTTCCATGGGGTTGGAGTAGAGCGAAGGATAGCAGCGATAAGGAAGGGATCCAGTAATTAGATTCCCAGCGGTCTCTCCCTATCTTAGGGTTCGAGTTTTCTGCCATCCTCAAGTGCGGATGCGTGTTTTCAGTAGGTAAGTTTCGTAATCATCAAAACTTCATTGTGTATGTATGCTCGTTGATGGAAGAAGTGTGTGACGGTCCAGAGAGGAAGCAGGAGTGGCGTCACGGGAAGAAGGTCGGTGGTAGTCAAAGACCCTTGGTTCGGACATTGGTGAAGCACCAGGCGAACTGGTGATCGATGATGATGATGAAGAGGCGGCCGAGTCGGAGGAAAACCGCTTTGGTGCGTCAGCAATCATAGCGATGTTCCAACCTCCTCCCGAGTCCCGAACCACCGCCAGGGGTTGACCGAGGTGCTATGGTTCAAGAAATTTATTTTGAAAGACACCTTTATTTTTCTTGCTTCACGTTTTCTATTTTTCGTTTTGTTTTGGATATGTACTTTGCTTTAGTTGTGCTGTGTTTTTCCAGCAATTTTTTTTTAGAACTTAGGACAGGGGACGAGGAATCTGGTCTGCAAGTCATTGGCTCAGTTAAGCACAAATCGAGATCTGCGAATTACATTGCTTCTAAGTCTGATTCTAGGGCAGACGGCAGACAGAAGACCTTTTGTCATTTTGTAACCTGCTTACGTTCTGTTATGATAATTCAAGCCAGTTTCGTTCAAAAATACTGATTTTTTTTATTGGATTTAGTTGGCATAATTAAGTTTCTTGTTTTCTGTCAATTAACTAATCATTTTTGTTGGGTTTTAATCCCTTCACTAGAAGGAAAGTCCTATCTTTAAATTCAAATATGGACTAATAGTACTTATTTTAGATGTGATTTATGATATGTTTGGCACAATTACTTGAAAAGATACTCTTATAAGTTATAAATAATTGTTAGCTTTTAGTGATTAAAAAGATATTAAAAAAAAGGTGGTAGTGGTTGGATAAAAGCGAACTGTTTGAGTTAGTTTTGTTTAATCGGCATACAAGCTATTGTGACTAATTAGTGTTTAAAGCTACAAACTTTTCATAGATGCCTCAATATATCATTTCAAAAAAGATACTCCGTATTTTATTTTTGAAAAAACCCTCTTAATAATTGTCATGCTAAATATACAACTAGAAACTTTATAGACTTTTTAAATAGTATAAAACTAGAAAATATGAACATATGCCTACTAAACATGTACTTAGTTTCATTTTGAGTCTGTATAATATTTATTATCTAAAAATGGTGTAAGGGATAATATATATTGCGGGTGTTTGGCAATTGGTTGTTGGCTGATAGCAGTTTGTGTCAGCTGATAGATGACATTTGATTTTTTTTATCGTCAAAACAGATGACTTAAATTCAAATCACAGCATTCAGATAGGGGGTAAAACAACAAAAGGACCACATACAACCATCAGCCCTCGAACTAGACTTCGTTGATCCTATAATGGGCATAAATGATCTGAGCCAACGACGGTTAAAGCAGACCTCCCATCACCCAATCCTAATGCAACAGTCTTAGAAAAATATCTGAAAGGTTAGTACAGAAAAATCCTACGGAAAACTAAAAAAACAAGTCGCTGAGAATAATTAACCCTTAAAACCGACACCGTCCCCGGCAACGGCGCCAAAAATTGATGTGAGTTTTCTCGCACTTAAAAAGGTTGTAGAAAAGTGGTTGAAAGTACGAGTATCGTCTCCACAGGGATGGACAAAAGGGAATTAAAGATTAACTAAATTCAGCGATTAAAAAGAAATAAATAAAATAAATGGATGTGCGACATTGGTTGGTTGAATTGAAATTAAACTAATGCGAATGAGCGATTAAAATAAAAAGATTGGTTTCTCTCTAATTAATGACGAAGGGAATAGGGATTGATTATGGGGTAAGCAGACTGCGGGAAGATCAGGCTTAATTACATGAATTTAATTTAATTGAGCCTACCTAATCATTACTAAGTTCTTACCGCTCTCGCGGTGTAGAGTACAATAATTTAGGGGACCAGGCTTATCTCTCATGCGACAGGATCCTAAATTATTGCCAAGACGAGCGAGCTTATGGCCCCTTAATCACTACTAATCTCTTAGCGAGAAATTAAGTGTGTGCGAATGTGTCCTAAAACAAATTTGATCTCTCTTAACTTATTCTACAAGCAATTGTAATTCTTGTCGCGATTCTAGGTTACAAAAGATATCGGTTAAATTATTCAGACACAAATTAAACGTCATTCATGCAATTAAACCATCAAGAACCTAGACATACATCATGATTAACCCCTTCATCAACCCCAAATCCTAATTAAACTACTCACAATTCATGATTGAAGAATCAATAGAATTGGTAAGAATAGAATTAATTGTCATTAATTAAAAAGATGAATTTACAAATAATGTCAGGGTCTTGGAGTAAACAATGATAAAATGCAAGTAAATTTGTCCCTAGGCCTCTCCGTAATGTCCGTAACCCTTAAACAGAAGAATGGAGACCTTATTTATAGAAAACAGATGAGTTTGGGCTGAACTGGGACAAAAACGGGGTCAGGCACGGCGTGCCTAAGGGCCAGGAACGACCGTGCTTGCAGAGTAAGGCCGGATTTCGCATTTCGGGATGAGGCACGTCGTGTCTAAGGGCCAGGCACGACCGTGCATGGCTTTCCAGCAGCCCGGTACATCGTAACACTACTGGCACGACGTGCCTCCCTAGGCACGATCGTGTCTTCCCTTCCAAATTTGACAAAACATCCTTTATGAAAGTTGTAAATAATTAAGTCCTCTATCCACCACAACTTGCTGAATTGGATTTGAATCATCCAATCAAAAGATATGAATAAAATGGTGGAAGGTTGCATTCTGAAATCTCAACAGCGATCATCTGACTTCATCGTCTGTTTTTACCTTTCTCCTCTCAGATGCTCGGAATGATGTCTCCATATGATTTGTAGCCCTTGCAGTTAGCTTTCATATGGAACTTGAGTCGTGTCCGTTGAATGTTTCTACAAAGAGATATGCGTGAAAGATTGACAAAACATCATCCTGATCGCCGTGTTCAAGCTCCCTTCATCTTCTTTTGATCCCATAGCCAATCATAGAGCTCTTTTGCCTTCAAATCTTCATCGTGAACCTCTCGGTGACTTCCAAAGCTCTCAAATCAATCTCGAATGCTACATACATATTAAGGAAATAAACTTACCAGAGGGGTAAATTTTACTGTTTTGACACTGTTTGACACTGTTTGACATTGTTTTGTACTGTTTGGCACAGTTTTGTTGTAGATAACTTGTCATTTAAGGAAATGAGAATTTCTTTTTGGGACTGCTAAAAAAGGAAAGCGAGAACTTCTTTGCGGGACGGAGGGAGTATATTCAATTTGCAAGACATGTTAAAAGTTCTTTCCAAACACAAAAATTTAATTTAAATACATACTCCCCGGCCTCTATCTCACAAATTTTAGCCAAATTAACTTTTCTTGGTCATTGATGGTCAAATTTTACCAATGATATTTTTTTTAATATGAATCTTTTTAAAATACAAAACTTATTTGGAAATATGTTTGTCAAAAAATACGTACTTTTTGAAAGTATAAAATTTATAAATTTTACATTAAAATTTAACTAATAAATTTCTTTGTTAAAGTAAAAATTTATTTGGAGTAATAGTTAATTTCGTTCTTCAAATTTTATTATCATTGTTAAAAAAAATCAAATTGATTAAATTTTTTGGGACAGAGGGAGTACAACAATAAAATATTATATAGAATTAGAAATTAAAAGAATATTGCATTGATGGCATGGATAATTTTATGAATTGAATCTTAAATTGAGACTGAGACATACATTCTTTAGAAATTCATACGTGTTTTACATTCTTTGTTTTTAGTCATAATGGGTTAACTTCCAGAGCTGGCCCTATAATGTTGGAGGTCATGTCCTGGCCTGAATTTGATAAAATCTTAATCATAGAGTTGAAAATACTTCGTATAATAATACATTTCGTATTTGACACTTTGACAGTAATCATAATAGAATTAATTTCTTGTGAACACCAGAAAATCAGAAATACAATCAAATGCCTAAGCTCTTCAAAGTTTAAACTAAATCGAAATTATCAATCAACTTGTTGTACGGAGTATTTAATTACTACGCATTACATTAGAATGACATGCATTGATCATCGAAGTAATTCTTACAGGGCCGACCCAGGCCCTATGCAAAATTGAATATGAGGCCCTAAAATATAAAACACTATGAAACCGTTTGGAACCACTGTTTTTCGGCTTATCAGACTTATCAGCCAACTTTTTTACTAAACACGCAACTTTTGCTTTCATGCACTGAATTGTGTAATAAGCAGAAAAAGTAAGGTTTGAGTTACTTTTCTGGCTGTATTGGCTGAAGTACATATAATTCCACAACCATTTTAGCTATTTTTACATATAATTTTTCTTTATTTTATTAATAAAATATATTTTAAAAATAATTTTTTCTTAAATCAGCAGAATCAGCCAATGCAGCCACTTCAGCCAGAACTTCATAAATTTCAGCAGAATCAGCCAAATCAACCGATTTTCGTGCTACCAAACGGGCTCTATATTAATATTTCCACCATTTTAAATAATAGTTTCCTTAGGTTTTTGTGGGTTTTAAGCGGAAAATATTAGGTGTAGTATATAGGTGTAAAGTAAATGAAAAGTAGAAAAAATAATATACTAAGAAAAGTAAAGTAATAACAAAGTAGGCAAAAGAAAGTAGTTACAAGCATGTTCCAAACTGTACGACGGCTTTGCGCTAATTAGTGTAACTAGGCCTTGTGAAATAAAGAAGTTACACAATTGTAATTAACAATTGCATTTTAATTACATATAAATATTACTATTTAATGTTTGTATTTAAAAAGTACTAAGATAGGAATTTAATCAAATAAATAAAGATGTATGTAGTATTATTATATGTATATATAGACTATATTAAAATTTTGGGCCTTCTGAAATTGAAAGACCTTGTACGTGCGGTAGCACTTTTTGCAGGCCCTCCTCTAGGGCTCTGAATTCTTATACAGATGGAGAATGATACAGTTTAATTATACGCATATGCTTCCACCAATTCGTGATACGAGCAATTATTATATTCTGTCAACTTATGTACGTAAGAGACCAACTTCATGTAATCATATCCTCCTGTACATAGAGTTTTAATTTCGGGGTATGATTTATACTTCCTATTTAAATTTAAACCCTTATATACATTGGCCGGTTTTGAGAATATGGTGATGTTGGACCAGATAAATATTAGATCTTTGGATTATTATTACAGGCGTAGCTGGGGATAGGATGTTTTTTACTGTAATTCGTCCCAAATCAGACCAGTTCATACCAGACTGGATTTGGATAGTTATAAAAATACAAAGAGACCAGACATTACCAGACCAGACCAGCAAATTACAGTCCAAGTAAAAGCATCTTTATGCCCTGCTCATTCCAAAATCCAAATTTCAATTTTCATTAAATTATTAAATATATTTTTACCGGCCCACCACAATATACTTATTTAAACACATTTCTAACTGAATTTCTAACTCCATAACTTTTGTCTTCCCCCAAAACAGGGACGGAGTCAGGGTACTGCGCCGGATTAAGCCAGTACAAAGAATATTTTTGAAATTTTTTTACACAATTTTTTTTACCTTAGAAGTATACACTTCTTTAAAATTTGGGCTGTACTAGGGCAAGGCTGATCCTCCCCTAGCTACGCCCCTACCCAAAAGGGAAAATTTCACAAATAGTCTCAAAAGTGAAAAAATATCACTATTATCACGAGTTTTTTTTCGAATTAATGATAATTAATTAATTAATTACGAAAATAATGTTGGGCTAAAAGTATTTACCGATCTACTGCCGGAATTAACCATGGTCAGGGAAAGTCGCCCAACGGTTGGGCGACTTACCCCTTGCATCTGAACGAAGACCAGCAGCTACTGCCAGCCACACACGATCGTGCATCCCAATGTAGGCACGATCGTGCGTACTTCCGAAACGTGAATTTCAGCACCTTTTTGGCTTTTTAGTCTCAATTCAGCCCAAACTCATCTGTTTGCTATAAATAAGGTCTCCCCTCTCATGTTTAAGTGTTACGAACATTACGGAGTCTTGGTTAGATTAACAAAACAGTAATACCAGGATTATTGCCTGACTCCGGATTTAGTCTCAAAAGTGTGTCTGTGTCCTAGAAAATTCAAAAACATTTGGGACAGAGATAACTAGACACAGCGTGATCAATGAAAGTCCAGTGGCATGGGGCTGAGGTCACTGTAGTCGGTATCACTTGCCTCGAAAGGAGACAGTAATGAGAGATGAGGTTCCCCGTGAAATATGATTAAACACTTGTCTGTTGGGAGACAAATGAGTGGCCTTGGGTAGGGTTATGCATGCACTGTTGGACAAGATGCAGTGACTTCTACCCGGGATCTGAATAAATTCAGTCCTGAACCTATTGGGATTGTCCAGAGTATTTGAGTGACTGAGAGTAAATGTTCAATTGATAGCAGGCAGTTGAGGTAGCAGACTTATCATTGATTATTGTTCTCTTGCTCGATTGAGCCTACTGCTTCCTAACGCTCATAGAGTTCACTCACTCATTCATTCACTCGCTTACTCTTGGCTTTGTCCCTTGAGTAGGCTTAGTTGGGTTTACTAAGCCATCAAGACTTCTCTCTCATTTCTCTCTCATTCCTTTGTTTATTTTCTCTCTGTGCTCCCCCTCAACTGAAGCACTCGGTATGCTTTTTCATCGTTCGGTACCGAGGAGGATAAAATTGAAAAGTCCCCCTCAAATGTTGCATCCTTTGAGAGAATCCTTGCTTTGTCGTTGTGTGGCGCCAGGAGGAGAAAACTGTAACTCCCCCTCAGATTGTGCAAGGTTTTATTGCTCACAGCTTGATATACCTGCCATGTGTATGGAGCAATCTGTACAGGTACCACACATGACGGTTTACCCTAAACTCATCATCTAGAAATTCAGCACAGTGATGATCACACATTGTTGATGAGTTAGGGGAGGCACCAGTAGTTGATTGTTGATTGTTGTGAAATGACCGTTGACGCGAGGTTGATTGAATTATCTACGTGTTCCGGACCTTGCAATGTAGATTAGACCAGCTTTGACATTTGGTTTGACTGTGGTTTGATTTTGGAAGAATTGACCAGATTTGCCTCAGTTTTGACCTTGACTTTGATTTTGGTGATTTTTCGGAAAACAGGTGATATCTCCCTAAAAAACTTTTTCTCGATGTTGAATGTCAAAA
The DNA here is from genome assembly GCA_945859915.1 of Cuscuta epithymum. Classification (NCBI taxonomy): domain Eukaryota; kingdom Viridiplantae; phylum Streptophyta; class Magnoliopsida; order Solanales; family Convolvulaceae; genus Cuscuta; species Cuscuta epithymum. The sequence continues at coordinate 46,465 of CAMAPF010000874.1, forward strand.
ACTTCTTCTCGATGATTGAATATCGAAAACTTTTTCTCGATGATTGAATATCGAAAACGTCTTCTCGATGTTGAATATCGAAAAACTCCTTTTCGATATTGAATGTCGAGAAACGTGTTTTCGAGGTTCAAACTGCGAGAAACTTGTTTTCGAACTTCAATTCGCGAGAAACCTGTTTTCGAGATCCAATCTGCGAGAAACCTGTTTTCGAGATCCAATCCGCGAGAAACCTGTTTTCGAGCTCCAATCCGCGCGAACCTGTTTTCGACCTTCTACCTGAGAGAAACGTGTTTTCGGTGATTAACTTCGAGAAAATCAAGACTTCGAAATCGTTAGAATTTCTAACCAGTGTAGAACATCGAAAACTTTGAAATTTCTAAAACCTCAGAATATCGAAAACTTTAGCTTTGAAAACTAAAACTTTCAGAACTTCGAAAACTTCTTTAAACTACGAAAACTGAGAATATCGAAAATCCTTTTAAACTTCGAGAAGCTGAGAATATAAAATTTCTTTTAAACTATCAAGAAGCTAGGAATATCGAAAACTCTTTTTAAGCTTCGAAAAGTTCTGAATAGAGAAAAATACCAAGTTTCAAACAATTCTGAGATTCGAGAAAACTCAAAGTTCGAAAGATTCTAAACATCGAGAAACACCAAAACTTCGAAATCTTCATAACATCGAAAACTTCCAGCTTCGAAAATATGCAAATGTGAAATCAAAAATTTCTTCAGAAATGATATTGCAGGTTGTTGTCAAACGGATTTCGATCCTAATCTTCCAGAAATCGCTGAAAAAACATTGAAAACAGATCATCAAACCAAAATATCGAAAACTCAGTTTTTCAAATAGGTGTGGTCTTTCTCGATAAAGGCAGATCCAAAAAACGCAGATGGATTCGATTTATTTCACGCCTCGGCTATGATACCACATGTTAGTCCCTATTTCTAACAATCTGATGTGTGTTTTCTCGCACTTAAAAAGGATGTAGTAAAGTGGTGTAAAGTACGAGTATCGTCTCCACAGGGACGGACAAAAGGGAAATAAAGATTAACTAAACTTTAGCGATTAAAAAGAAATAAATAAAATAAAAGTGCAATTGTGCGAGATTGATGGATTGATTAAACTAAAACTAATGCTAATGAGCGAATAAAAAGATTTGGTTTTCCTTAATTAACGACGAAGGGAACAGGAATTGATTCCGGGGTTAACCATATTTCTGGCAGAACAGGCCTAATCACATGAATTTAATTTAATTGAGCCTAGCTAATCATTACTAAGTTCTTACCGCTCTCGCGGCGTAGAGTACAATAATTTAGGGATCCAGGCTGATCTCTCATGCGACAAGATCCTAAATTATTGCCAAAACGAGCGAGCTTACGGCCCCTTAATCGCTACTAATCTCTTAGTGAACGATTAAGTGTGTGTGAATGTGTCCTAGAACAAATTAGATCTCTCTTAATTTATTCTATAAGCAATTGTAATTCTAGTGGCCATCTAGGTTACAAGAGATATCAGTTAAATTATTCATACACAAATTAAATGACATTCATGCAATTAAACCGACAAGAATCTAGCCATCAATCATGATTAACCCCTTCATCAACCCCAAATCCCTAATTAAACTACTCACGCCTCATAATTGACGAATCAAAAGAATTGGGATGAATAGAAATAATTGTCATTAATTAAAGAATTGAACTTACAAAGAATCCCAGGTTCTTGGATTAAACAACGTAAAAACGCAGGTAAAACTCGTCCCTAGGCCTCTCTCCAAAGTTCGTAACCCCGAAAAGTGAGTATGGAGGCCTTATTTATAGAAATCAACAAATTTGGGTCGAATTAGGACAAATCGCGGCCAGGCACGGTGCCAGGCACGACCGTGCCTGCGACCGTGCCTGCGAAAGAATCCCGTATTTCGCGTCCAGGCACGGCGTGCCTAACTGCCAGGCACGACCGTGCCTGGCCTCCAGTAGCCAAGTTCTCCGATAAATTGCAGGCACGGCGTGCCTAGCTGCCAGGCACGACCGTGCCTGACCTTATTCTTCACTTTTTCTTCGTTTTCTTGCTCCAAACGCTACCGGATGCCTACGAGGTCGATCCAAATGCTCTTTCTTCATCAGAATTTCGTCGTGAATCTCCCGGTGACCTCCAAATCTTCCAAATCTTTCTCGAATGCCTTCAGATCCATCCCGAATGCCTCTCAAGCGCCGATTGCCGGACTCTAACTTCTTCAAATCAACTCCGAATGCAATGAAACTCGATCCAATGCCTGCTAAACACAACTTGAGCCAAAATTGAGACTTGCAACACCTTAAAGCCAGGAAAACCATCAAAATCCGACCCGAACACGCATCAAATGCGTGTCTAAATACGGACTTATCAGACTCCCCCACACTTAAGCTTTTGCTTGTCCTCAAGCAAATCGAACAACGGGACTTACGATAATTATCACACGGAATTTAAAATAGTTAGCATACACACGTAGTTAAAGGGATATTCACATGACAGACAATTTAAATCAAGAAAATTCTTCCCTAAACTACACCTTTGTACTCAAGCTAAACTATTTGACTCAATTATTCACAACATCTTCAAAATAATGGCAGCATACAAAAATAAGCTAGCTACTGATCAGAAGGACTTGTGAAGGTGGCGGTGAATGGATAAAAATAATAGTCCCTTTATTTTGAGAGATAGGAATATTCTAACAAAGACTTAATGTATATAGGAATTTCAGGGCTATTCTTAGGAACAAGGAACTCAGTAGGCCACAAATTAGGAATAATCATTTAAACCTATGCAAAGAGTAGACATGGCGTACAACTAAGCTAAACCGTCTTGGCACATTTATGCTTTAACGTATACTTGAAGTACGCGGAGGACTAAAGCTATTTTTTTTCAATAGCCTCCAAGTTCATTAATTTAGTTTAGTTTTCCTTGTCATGTTGGCACGAGAACGCCGTTTCTTTCGAAAGATACCCAAGTCTCATCTTACGCTTTTTGACCGGGGCTCCCATTCCTTTTTTCGCAAAGTAAGAGGTCTAGCTATATTAATTTTTCACCTCTCGGATTCTCACTAGACATTACCCCATTCTAATCTCGGCCTCACCAAGGAAAAATAGCAATTAAGGTTCATTTATTTAAAAGTGAATCCATGCCTACAATGCAATCCTCGAAAGTATCAAATTCCTAAAAAGTGACTGCTCTTACCCCATTTGGGGCATAGGAACAGTGCCAAAAATGGCTCCTACAAAAATTCTCTAATCTTAACAAATTAGTCCCTTAATTCCCTAAACATCAAGACTAAGTCAGAAATATTCACGGGTAAGAAAGCAGGCCATTTGGCTATGGAGCTCAATTAATTGGTTAACAATAAACGGTCGGGCTCAAAATGGCTTCTCCTAAAGGGTTCTTTCGAGTGGGGTAG
>CAMAPF010000875.1:0-25918 GCA_945859915.1 Cuscuta epithymum
TAATTCCCCGATTTAGTTTGAGTCAATATGAATTATGATACAATATTTGAATACTTAGTTTGTTATGTATTGATAAGGAATCTTAATCAGTAAAGACAACAAATTTAAACTTTAATCCAAGTTTGGCGATGTGAGTGTATGATTTTGCTGATAAAATAAGCACATTAAAAGACAAGACATTTAATTTAAACTTTAACTCAGAAAGTGAAAGCATTAAAAGACACTCCCTCCGGTTTTTAATAAACTTCACACTTTCCTTTTTGGGACGGTCTAAAATAAACTTCACACTTCCTTATTTCCTTTTTTGGCAAAGAAATCTACATCAAAACAGTGTCAAACAGTGCCAAACAGTGTCTCTACAGTGCCAAACAGTGTCAAACAGTGCCTCAACAGTGTACTCTACAGTAAAGTCAAATTTATTTCCTTATTTTGTGTGAAGTCAAACTGTGAAGATTAAAAAAAAAACGAAAGTAGTATAAAGTATGACGAACATATGAATATAAAATATGCAGGAAAATATTGATGAAATAAAGTATGACAACAAAATATGCAGGAAAGTTTTGATGAAATTTAAAAAGAAATAAAGTATGAAGAACATATGGTAGTTCAAAGTCATTAAATTGATATTAGAATTCCATTTCGTAATAATAGAATGTAATGGAACAGAAACTAAAACCATTTAAAGCAGCAAGTTTGAAAATGATAAAAAAGTTTAAAACCTTCCATCTTAAGTGATGGATGTGAAAATGACAAAGGGTTAACCGTAATATATAATTAGAGTATATGGAATGGAATTTTAAACTTAAACTCAAAGCAGCATAATGGTTTACACGTGCTAGACAAAGCAATGTTTTGTCCCATTGAAAAATACTCCGTAGCTAATTGTGTTTGCTTTAAAAGCAATCATTCTACAAAATTTAAAACTAAAAGTAAAACACGAGCATTTCAAACTAACAGAGTTTCTTAAGTAGTTATGCTTTAGGATTTTTATTATTCTAAATGCATAAGTTAGTCTTTCTTTTGTTAAGAAAAGGAAGCCATTGTTTGTTGGTTATTTTGAGAGAGAGAGCAAGGATGGTTGATTCCATGATATAAAACCTACCCACTTGGAAAGAAACAAGGCAAAATTATTGGAATCAGATGTATCAGCATCAAAATCACGATTTCTCCTGAACTAATGAACAAAAGATTATAGCTCGAAGTTAAAACTTAAGTACCATCACATTTGCTCAACTAAGTTTAAATTAAAATGGGGCAAATTGGGTAAGCAATATGCAATGTTATTACTAACCTGCATTTTTTTCTTGCTGAAAAGTATAATGGTAGCCATCTCATGTCTGAAATGGGATTCCTCACCATTTCATAAACACTGAATTTAACATAGTAGCAAACCAAAAGGAGGTGAAAATGAGAAGAAAAAACAGCCTCCAACTGTAAGTTAATGTGAGGTAGTTACCTAGAACACTCCACATAGCAATCAAGATACAGAAAGGGATACAAAGAAATAAGCAAGGAATATAAACGCAGGGCAATTAAATCAATCAAACAATACAGAAGCAAAGAAGCAAGTGCAAGGTAAAGCAACTATGCTAATTTAGAAATGAATTGGATTTAAATGTTAATGAAATATATAAATCATTAGAAGAGAAGAAAGTGTGAGAATAATGGGAAAGCCGTACTCCAATAGGAGCCCTGGCAGGTATATTTATAATAAAAGGAAGTTTCCAAAATACATAATTATTCCTAATTAATATAAACTATTACACCCCCTCAAACTGTGCGGGAGATACAACGCGCAGGTTGTCTTTTAAAAAATGAAATTGCTGACTAGCTAAACTCTTAGTAAAAATATCCGCGAGTTGGAGATGTGTAGGAACGTATTGAACAACCAAATCACCATGAGCAACTCTTTCCCGAACAAAATGATAGTCAATCTGAATATGTTTACTTCGAGCATGTTGCACCGGATTAGCTGTCAGATATGAAGCTGATATATTATCACAGAATAGCTGAACAGGAATACGAATCGGTAGACCCAACTCAAAAAGTATGGAACGAATGTGAAGGGTATCCTGTACTGTGTATGCAATTGCTCGATATTCGGCCTCGGTAGATGACTTGGACACAGTAGACTGCTTCTTGGACTTCCATGATATAAGATTCGGTCCTAAGAAAATGGCAAAACCAGAAGTAGAGCGAGAACTATCAGGACATCCTGCCCAATCAGCATCAGAATAGGCCAAAAGACGAATGGGATGAGTAGAAGCCTGAAGCCATAATCCATGATCAATAGTACCCTGTAAATACCGAAATATGCGCTTGACAGCAAGCATGTGAGGAGTGCGTGGAGCATGCATGAACTGAGACACTAAATGAACTGCATAAGTAATATCAGGTCTAGTCAAAGTTAAATACTGTAATGCACCTACCATACTGTATGCATAGGAGGTACCTCAATTGATCCATCAACAATACCAAATAAGCCTTGAGAAACCAAGAAGGATTCGAACTGAGTGCGCCAAGTGAGATAATCTTCCACCGCCTTCAACTTGATGGTAACAATTTGAGAGACCGTGGTAATATGCGACACGGACTGAGCAAGGGCCGACATAGGAGAACCAAAACCAGTGTGGTCAGGCGGCCGAATGATGCCTGTGGTTCCGGAGAACGTCGAGCCAAAAAACGGAGAAGATGGCGGCGGTGTGGGAGAAGCCGGTATAGAAGGCCGAAAAAGAGGTGGCTGACCCGGGAAGTGAGGTGGCATCGACTGGAAGAGGCTGTAAGGTTCAGCCATAGAGTAGATCGGCGGCGGTGGAAAATTTGTAAAAAGAGTTGAGGAAGAGGGTATAGATGCCGTCGGTATGGGTGAGGTGGGGAAGTGGACTGCCGGCGCCGTGGTGATGACGGCCGCGACGGACGATTCCATGGTGGTCGAAGCCACTGCTGCGGCCGAAGTCATGGGGGAACTCATGAGGCGGCCGAAAAATTTGAGAGAGAAGGGGAGATTAGGTTAGGCTCGTGATACCATGTGAGAATAATGGGAAAGCCGTACTCCAATAGGAGCCCTGGCAGGTATATTTATAATAAAAGGAAGTTTCCAAAATACATAATTATTCCTAATTAATATAAACTATTAGAAAGAACTTACAAAACAATGTCAAGAATTTAAAAAAAAATGCTACATAGCAGGTGCCAGATATTTATAGATGAATAATAGAGGACTCCTGAGCATCCAAATAACAGTTTCAAAATCATGAAAGCGGCTGCTTGCAGGCCTTTCTTGAACGGAAAAGAAGAAAAGGGAAGGTTGCAGGTGAAATACGAAGTACTTCGTATAGGTGATGACCGAGAATAGTCAAATATCCTCGCTTTAAGCCTAACGGCAAGTTTGACACCGTGAGCCTTTGCACCGTGACAACCGAAAACTCCTTCAAGTTGTATAACCTAATATGCATCCGGTATGATTGGCCAATGCAAAAAAAGACACGAACATTTTCCTTAGTACCATAATACCCCTAAAAATATTCATGCTTATACAATTGTAGAGATATCACGTGTACATGATCAGACTTTTGTATTGAACAATAATAAATGTTGCATTGTAAATCAGACATTACTTTAATTGCCGGACCAGTGACCACTGCCTAGCGCTTAGGCAGGAACTAATCGTACGCCTAGAACGATTTTTAGAAGATAAAAACCATGTATTAGAGAAATTTGAATTGTACGTAGTATATAATTAATGTTGATAGTGATTACTCCGTATTACGTATGCCAATAGCTAATGTGACAAATTCAGGAGTTTGATAATTTGAAGAGAATCAATTCTACAAATCAAATGAAATCCAAATATGCTAAAGTAGGGAACAGATGTTTAATGAGATGGAATCCGTCAGTGTTATGGTTGCTTTGCAACTCCTTTTAAAAAACCACTTCTCAGCTTTTGGCTTTAAAAAGCACTTATTTTTCCAAGCACTACAACTTTTATTTTTCTCGGTTTCCGCGTAAAAGTGCTTTTACTTTTTCTATTACACAAAAAGCACTTATTTTACCAAACACTACCCACTTTTACTTTTCAAAATCACTTTTTTCTCAAACAATATCAACTTTTATTTAATCACTTCTCCTCATTTCATAAAAAAAGCACTTTTTTAAAAGCAGAAGCTGTTGCAAACAGACCCTTAATCGGCCGCCGCCATTTGCAAAGGCCATTTGGTTTCAGGATTTTCGGTCTATAGATAGGGCGGTAAGATGCCCCACTTGAGATCATTTTGATTTGAGAATAATGAAAGGCACCCGTAGTCTTTATTGTTTTAAAAGGTGGAATCCCCCATCCCACGAATCCCACATTCTGAACTGAGAGAATGATGAAAGAGTAAGTACGGTGATTCAGTCGGTCCAAATATGATAAACCTTATACCCGTGTGCACAAGAGGTGTAGCCGGCGGTAATCTCCACACAGCCGCTGCTGGTTTCAATCTTTGATCATTGTTCCAAATTTCCCACCACTGAACTAACTGAGCTACCCGTGTGTGTGAGATACCAATAAAATTCAAAAACCAGGTATCTTAGTATATTCCCTTTGGTCCCAAAGCAATTTCATACGCGTATTTTATTTTTGGGTAAGTTCAAAATAAACTTCACACTTCTATTTTTGGCAACTTTTTAATAGAAGTTACTTTGATATCCTTACTTTATTACCTATTTTACAGATACATTCTCTCTTACTACACTTTATCTACATTTGGGGGGGGGGCATAACGAGAAAGTAAAAACAAAAAGTTCCGCTTTCTTAAAAATCGTGAAGTCAAACAATGAAGTTCTTTTGAGACCGTATGAAGTATTAATTATTAGAACATTTTTTTTTACTCCAGGGACGTTTGGGGAGGGGTCTAGGGGGCCTGGAGTAAACTGGGCTGAAACTCACTCCATTGAGTTTTGAACCATAAAAATTCATGGGAAGATTTTTTCCAAAACATTTGGATCACATATGTTTGTGACACCTCTTACCTTGGATGCAATTATCTTTATATCAAATTATGTAAAAATGACTAAAAGAATACGGAGTACATATTGGGCCCGTTTGGATGCTGGCGGTTTTCCCCGATCCGCCGAAAATTTACAAATGGAAACGCTGCATTAAACAAATGCATTAAACAAATTTACAAATTGCAACGGTTTGGAATCCACCTGCCATTAAACAAACATGGCCATTATTCTCTTTTACCTTGGAGTATTAAAATCTTGAAGATAAATTTTATAATCACATAAATTTCAACGGCTCGAGAAGTAATACTAGGATTACAAATGTTGGAAAAATAGAATTTTTTCAAATGAAAAGTACTTTATAAATTTATAAATCAAATGTTTTCGTATATTCTATTTTTTGAAAGGAAAAAGCCAATCAATTTATTAATTTAACTCATCATTCGCCAAAAGGCTTACAATAAATTCAGACTTTGAATTAAAATGATTATCACAATCTGCACATGAAACAACCGCTCTGATCTAGCTTAGTGCGTGAGCAACCCGATTCGCAGAGCGACCACAAACACTAATCGACAAGTGCTCATTCACTCGTAATAATTCTCTCACATCATCAAGAACTAAGTCGACGTACGACAAGCCCGGCTCACCTTGAATCCCGGAAACAACCATAGTTGCGTCTGTCTCCACAATCACCTTCTCCCAGCCATTCTTTTTAGCCCAAAGAACTGCCTTCTGAACTCCACGAGCTTCGGTTTCAAAAGGAATCCAACGAGCTTTGACTGACATACTTCTGGCCTTCACATTCGTTTTACCATTAAGCATTATTTACTCTATCCTTAATAAATGTTTTTAATAAATGCTCAAATGGTTATGCTCATACAAAGTTATTGCATGCTTTAGGTAAATGTTTAATTTTTACACATTAAGTTTTAAATAAATGTGTTTGAACGTGGGAGCTAGATGAGTTGTTGCTTCTAAGAATTATAGACTAATGTTTATCCCGCCGAATTCCTCCAACAACGCAACAGAAACAGGCGACCACCACTTGAGAATGAAGCTGACTCGCTAACTATATCAAACCAATTATAATACGAGTAGAAAACACTAATACAAAAGCAAAATAATCTAGATCTAGCAAAAAAATGTGACAAAAAAAAGAGAATCAGACAATCAACAAAATTGAAATCAAGATCTTAGAAGAAGACTCACCCCTTCGTTGATTCCTTACTCCCTCGCTCCTTATGAGAAAACCAATCCTTCCTCTTCCTTAGATAGAAAACTCGTAGTGTTCTTTGTGACTAGCTACTAGGAAAGGCTTTCTAAAATCGTCGTGTAATCGGTCATCGAAAAGGAGACACATTCGAATACTATTTTTTTCTTAAAAGTTAATTGGTGGTGGTTCGAGACTTGCAACCGTCATCAACTTATGTCAAAATTTCAGAAAAGCTATTTGAACCAGGCAATGAAGAGAAGAAGAGGTTGAGCGGGTTTACAAATTGTTCTCTAGAAACTAAAAAATATTTTCTTGGGTTGTATACGTACAAACAATAAACTAAAAGTAATCTGAACCTCAGAATTGAGGTACATATTGATTGCAAAACAATATGATTATAGTGAAAATAATAGTCCGTATGCATGAAACTAATATTGTCAGTATATTTTTCAATAAGAAATTTAGTTAATGTGCTTACATGAACAGTCCATTTTTATTTGTAGACAAAATTAATACTATATATCAAGTATCAACGGTTGGTGATAGCTACACAAAAAAATGTCTTACGGAGTACTGTATATTTTTGTGGAAAGAATAATTTATCTTTAATAGTCATTCAATAAATTTTCCATCAAAAAAAAGTCATTCAATAAATTAGTCCAAGCATATGTATGGTGTTGGTTATTACGGAGCTTGATATTGATATGTGGTATCTGCCTCGCCTCGAAAATACTCCGTATACAATACAAACATGAAACATACGGAGTATATGGCAGTTGTATATGATAGAGAGATTATTTGTAAGGAAAATTAGTCTAACTAGAGTAAAAAGAAATAACACACCATATATATGGCAGTTCGTCTAATTTTTTACAAGAAACAACACACATTTCTTTTAAAAAAAGATTAGATTTTCACCCGTGCAATGCACGGAACAAAAATTACTGCATAGGTAATAACTACAGAGCAATACTCCCTAATTTATTGACATTATTAGTAATTCATAAATGTATTAAAAGAGTATAAATGAAATATATAATAAATTTCGGAGCGTAATCGAATTTTATTGTATTATGCAATATTCAAAGAATATCATTTAAAACAAAACAAAAAAAAACAAAAAAAAACACTCCAACCAATAATATATCTACTACAATTAGTAAAGTAATTTGGGCACCATCACCCCTACAAATCACCATCCAGGTTGCATAGTGTGGATTTTCTTCACGACTCGGGATCTCACTTCAATCGTTAATTGTAAACAAAACTCTGAAAAATCAATACTTCTCAATGTCCTTACTTTCTTTTAATGATTTCTTTTGATGTGTAGTCAATATATCTGTGAAAGGGAGAAACAAAATTTAAATGCTGAATTTGATTAGTTCCAAGTAGAACTATATTGATGAATCTGGACTTCTTGGGGCTAAGCCTGCGGCATTTCCAATGGAACCGAATCATAATTTGGCTTCGTCAACGAGTGAATTATTATCAGATCCCGAAACTTATCGCCGTCTTGTGGGACGACTTATCTTTCACTCGTCCTGACTTAGCATACTTAGTTCACGTCCTCTCTCAGTTTATGCAGGCCCCGCGAATGGAGCATTGGCACACGGCTCTTTGAGTGGTCCGGTATCTTAAAGGCTGCCTGGGACAAGGAATTCTTTTAAGTTCCCAATGTGACCTGTCTCTTACTGCTTGGTGTGATTCCGATTGGGCCAGTTGCCCCCTTACTCGACGTTCTTTAACAGGGTGGCTGGTTTTCTTTGGCGGATCACCTGTCTCATGGAAGACCAAGAAGCAACATACTGTATCCCGTTCTTCCGCTGAGGCGGAATATCGTTCCATGGCGGCAGTCACTCCAGAGCTAAAATGGCTCAAGGGACTACTCCATACGCTTGGTGTCTGTCACGATCATCCTATCACCGTATTTTGTGATAGCCGTTCAGCGCTTCATATTGCTCAAAACCCAGTTTTTCATGAACGTACGAAACACATTGAGGTAGACTGTCATTACGTTCGTGATGCTATTCAGGAAGGACTCATTTCTACTCGGCATATTGCTACCACTGAACAACTTGCTGACATTTTCACTAAGGCTCTTGGCAAACAACAGTTCTCCTATCTTCTTGGCAAGTTGAACATTTTGGATTCGCATGCTCCAACTTGAGGGGGTGTTAACACACGTGTATTTGGTAATTAGGCCCAAGTGTAATTGTATTTGGGCAAGTGTAATTATTTAGACAACCTTGTTTAGAATAGGGCACGTTTGATGCTTGTATTCTGTATAGGGAGAAAGACCAAAAATGATACTAAAGTTTTTAATGGATCTCAGATTAGACGGGTTTTTAGTAGACTAAATACACACTAAATCTAACTTACGGAGTATATGTTGATTATTGGCCACGCTTCAGTTAAATGACGTCTCCTTGTTCCATTAAAAAAATAATAACACACAACCCCAATTTTTAACCCTAGGTCATTCTTTCGCTTACTTGAGAAAGAAAGAAAAAGAATTACTCTCAATTTCACCAAAAGAAAGTTTGTTACCCTTGTTCAAGATTTGGGTGAAGATTTTAAGTTGGAACTTTCAAGATTTTAGCTAAGCTGGATGTGTCTCTATTGGGTCTGGGAGAGCTTTCCGTCTTCTGAATTGCTTAGGGAGTGTTTGCAACTGCTTAAGAAAGCACTTATCAACTTTTGAATTTAAAAAGTACTTATTTATCAAACAATACCAATTTTTACTTTTTCTCGGCTTGCGTGTGAAAAGTGTTTTTCCCTTTTGTATTACAAAAAAAACATTTATTTTATTAAACACTACCAACTTTTACTTTTCAAAATCACATTTTTTTGTCAAATCGGCTAAGGTAAACACCACCTTTTGGATCTACTGTTGAAGGCTGAAGCCTTCCCTTGCCGGATCTGCTACTGGCATTCGCTCGTCCTCGTTCAGATGCAGAAAAAGGGATCTGAGCATAGTCACCATCTCAAGTTGGTCGCGGCACATCTCTGCCGATGTTGCTCACAACGGACAAATTAACGTGAGGGGATTTACACGGATTTAAAAAAAAAAAGATCTGGACCGAAGTTTCAATGGCCACAAATTGCAATCTCCAGGTTTCCCACCGAAAACCCAAACTCGAATTTGTAAGCATTGATATTAGCCTGTCAATAATTGCTTGGGCTGTCTTGGTAAATAGTTGTTATAATGTTTTTTTCATTATTCTGGCAGATTCATATCAAGTAATGATGCTTACGTTAGTGTTGCAAATTGAGATGTGTGTTTAACGAAGGAGAAGACATCACTTTGACGGAGTGTTAGTGGGTGGCCAATAATCAACATATAAGTCAGAATTAGTGTTTATTTGGTATACGATTGTACTAGCTGCCTTTGAGGCAAGAATAATAAAAATCATTACTCTCCATATCAGTCTAAAATCGAACATGTAGAGAGGAAAAAAGGCATATGAATCACAGATGTAGAACATTAATTGAGAATTGTTAGGGGTACGTTTTCTGCCCGTTTTAGCCTGAATTTGGGTATGGAACATTTTTCTGAAACCCCTTTCTCTTTCTGGGTGTTACTAAAACCTATAGCTGCTCTTCCTCTCTTCTTCTCATCCTCCTGTGTGTCTCTTCTTCCCTTTTACTGTAGTCTGTTACTTTCCTCAATAGTAGTACAGGTCCTCTTTGTCTGCCATGGCTCAAACAAATAGTGAGTAATATTATGTGGAAGCATTGGCAAAGCATTGAATCCAACTTTCCACAAGTCAAGTCCAAATATTACTATCACACTTGTTGGAGTGGCACTGCAAGATTGAAGCATTGCCTTACTTGAGCAAAGGAAAATGTTATTGTTCTTACTTTAATTTTTTCTTATGCCACTTGCTCTTAGTTTTTCTAAGACACTACATATAATATACGTTTATTGGTCATGCATTGTCTTAAGTGAAATCACTTTCATGAAAATGAGAATCGCTGGAGAATATCTTGGTTTGTGTTTCTAATTGCAGGGAGCGTTAGAGCATTTGGCGTCAATTTATCCAATTGAACTATGTGATGAAGCAAAAATTGAGCGTTGCAGAGCGACTAGAGATCTGAGAAGCTGTGGGCGTAATGTACGAAGTGTTCTAAGATCATGTAAGCATGCATCTTTATGCGAGGAGTGCAGCCAAAGATGTGATGTTTGTCCAATTTGTAGAGTTTCTTTGCCAAAAGATTCAAACAGACTTCAGCTGCGTCTCTATTATGAGTGCATAGAGGCTGGCCTTATCTCAAGTAAGTGTGATGACAGACTACAGGAGAAGGAAGACAGTGAGAAACAGCTAACAGCTGATATCCAACGGCTTTATTCCTTGTTTGATGTGGCACTGCAGAACAATTTGGTCTGTTTAATAAGTCATTGTATCCTCTGCCTCTATTTTAGATACGATGCACATTTTCAGTGTATTTCTAAGATATCGATATTGACTTGGGTGATTTTTATGCTCTTCCCAGAGTTTTTACAAACACATTCAGAGTATATTATTGTCGTGATGCTAACACTCAATATACCATCACGAGTAATTATGGATAAAAGTAAGATCTAAGATGATAGAAACATACTGTTGCTACATGTTTGAAGCCTTGCTAAGGATAAATAGTGACTTCAATGCTGTTCTTTGCAGTAATTTTTTACTATTTTGATGTAACTATATCCTTAACAGATTGCTAACAGATGTCACAGATGTCTGTATGGATGAGAGTGCAGTATCTAGCGATCCTGTCATTGCCTTTTTACTTGATGAAGTGGTTGTGAAAGATTGGTGCAAGAGGACATTCAGAAATATTCTGAATGAGACTCAAGTGATATGTATCCTCTGGAATTGACATTATACAATCATATGCCATTACTTCAATTTTATTTGTAAATGAATGAGCAGCTCAATATTCCTTGATTTTCCAAATAGATAATGACTCATTGCAAGGAATGGAAGAAAACTTGAGCTCACTTCTAAATCTGTCTGTTGAATTAACTGGCTTGTCCAATGTTATTGAGGTTCTGGAAGCATCATTTAAACATTCTCTTTCAGCAAAGCTACATGATCTACATCATCTTCAAGAGCACATATTGAAAACCAAGCAGGTTAAATCTTCTATCCTGGTTTCTTACAAAACCTCATGTCTTACATTTGTGTATGGAAGGATACTAAAGTAGTTCCTTAATAGTTAATACATTATATTCCATGATTACTATTCAGGTAACGTTGAAAAAAGTTTGAATGCTGTTAATTATTTGTATGGGGTATCATTAGACTAGAGGTTGCAATTTTGGGGTAACGTTGCAATTTTGGACGCGATTTTCACTATGGGTCATCCGAAAACAGTCTCTCTGTGCTTAAGTACATGGGTAAGACTGCGTACATCCGACCCCCCCTTACCCCACCGTAGGTGGGAGCCTTTGCGGCACTGGGGTAAGTGAAAATGAATGATGATGATGAAAATGATCATTAGACTAGAGGTTTGCTTGGTTTTCAGCTGGAAAGTAATTATAATATAAGCACATAGGTTGAATCATTTCCATTGCTTTTAGTGGTAATACTTGCATTGCGTGCTTGTGAGTGTTACGTTCGACTATTTGATGATTGCATGGTTCATGATTCTGACAAATCTTCATAAAAAATCTTTGTTATTGAGTAGTGTTATCTTTTAATAGCCTTTAACTTGGATTTTTGGAAAATGTAGCACATGGAAATGATGGTTTGGTGTATACGACATAAGTTTCTTGAGAATGTGACTTCTCGCTTCAATGGTAATTTTGCATCATGGGTGAGCCTTGTTCGTGAAAGAAAGTCTGCTGCAATCAGACGTGCCTGGCCAGATTCTGCAAATCAGTCCGAAGAGTTAAGTGTGAGCTCAACACTCTTTATCGAAGATGCACTTACAAATCTTGAATTGGAGCTATGTGCTGATGATTACCAGGAAGAATATGATATAGCATGTCTACAAAAAGATGGAAGATCTTCATTCTTACGATCGAAAATAGGGGGAATGGCTAGCAGTTACCCATTTCAGAGTTTGCGTGGTGCTACTGATATTCTCTTTTTACATGGAAGTTCAGATTTAGTGGTTGCAAAACAAGCAATTGTATCCTCTTCTAGTAGTACATGTGTGATGTGTGTATTATCTACTCACACATGCATGTGTGTGTGTGTGTGTGGGTATAGTATTTGGCAGAATTGATCATTCCAATATTCCTAATGAACCTTAACTATTCCATAGTTTTTGTATTACATTTTTGACCGACAGTGGACTGTACCTGACGAAAGATGGAGGGACATTGTTGACGACTTTGCTGCGACGTTTTGTGTTTCAAGGCACTCCATATTGGAATCCTGTGTCTATTTTCTGTTGGATGACCACACTGATGAAGGTTTGCAGGTGATTTTTGTCTTCCAGGAAATGAAGTTGTGAACCCAATTTTTCCAGGGTTATCACTGTTAGAACCTTATATATTACACCCCTCTTTTTATATATATCAATATGTATGATATTAAAATATTAATGCACTCACACAGTAACATAAACTTTTCCCTCTCATTATGAAAGGCTAAAACTTAGAATGTAATGCTCTCCAGGAATCGCTCTTCAAAAAAAGTGCTTAGTTAGGAATTTCCTGCCAAACAGAGCAACCAACAACCAAACTCTTGAGTCATGTTTCTTCCTCAAAAATAATAATATTGCCTCTCAAGTATCTTTTTTGTGGTTACAATCCAAAGGGCAAATCACATGTTATATAAAAAAGAAGTCCATTTAATTTGCATCCTTATGTTCTTTCTATGTTGAATGGAGCTTTTAATTCCATTTCTTAATATATGAATTTTATTTTCTTGTACTAAATTAAATATAAAAACTGAACTGTAAATGATAATTGTCAACCCTAATTAACCGACTGAGGCACGTAGTGTGGGGGAAGGAGTAGAATACCACAATGTAGTGATGTACACATTTTATGGTTCAATGAAAGTCTTGGGTTAATCTGAGGTGAATTAGTTAGACATTGTATCATTTCCTTTGTTGATCATTTACTCGTATTTCTAGGAAGCTTGCCGCCTTCTCCCTGAAATCTCGAGTCCCGTTGTTCATCCTAAAGTGGCACAGGTTCTTTTAGAGAGGCAAAATCCTGATGCAGCTCTTATGGTTCTGAGATGTTCTGGACGAGATGGGGGACAGCTGGTTTCTCTTGGGGAGGCTGTCACTGCAGTTCGAGTAAGAGTGGAGTGTGGACTTCTATCTGAAGCTTTCATGTTCCAGAGAATGATTTGTGCCAAGGTGAATGAAAATAAGTTACGAGGTGAAACATTTCATGATGCTTCACTTGAACAAAAGGGTGAAGCCTGTTTTCCGGATCTGTGGGTGGAGACTTTGGTCTCTGAAATTTGTTGTCTTTGTGTAAGGAGAAATTTAGTAGATCGCATCATAGAACTTCCATGGAACTCTGACGAGGAGATGTATCTTCATAAGTGCCTGTTGGATTTTGCCACAGAAGACCCTTCCACGATTACAGGAAGTCTACTTGTCGTTTTCTATTTACAGGTACAAAATCTTATATGTAAACAATATCATTGTTTTTTTCTACCATCTGCTTAAATACTGCCAGCTCAAAGTCATACACACTTTTCTATGCCTGTGCTAATTTCTTTTATTTATTAGTATTCAGGCAGTGAGAACTTTAATCATAAGATTATTTGGCATAAACAATGACTTTCATATGGGTTTTTTGTCTTTGTTCAGCGACATAGGTACATAGAGGCATATGAAATTGATCGCAAGCTTCAAACCATGGAGGACAACTTCATTTCTCAAAATTCTCCCAGTGAAGCTGTGTTAACTAGGATAAGATCAATAAACCATTGGAGAACGGGTTTGGCTGTAAGTCTGTATATTTTTATTGCCTATCTTTCTATTCAATTAAAATGAAAAGATTGCAAATTTGGATTTTCACTTGTGCTATGGTGAAACTATTAATTGGATGAAAGTGAATAAATTTTTATTCAATTTATGGAAGTTTGCCCAGGTGTTGCCGTGTTGGTCAATTGAACTCTTATGTTTTTTCACTTTATAGATTGATTGAGAGCATCATAATTTTCCATCTGGTCTCATTTGTAAACAGTTTTTTGGTTTATATATCTAAAACAAGACGCGATTCAGTTTTATTCTGTTTTTTCTCCATTTTGTATTCAATGGCACCCGTAATGTTTATATTCTGGGGTTCTGGGCGTATTATTTGTAACTGAGTAGGAACTTGTAAGTTTGTCCTTAAGGAATCTTCCTAATGGTAGATCAAGCTTTTTCCTGCTTTGTTGAAGACCAAGTTTTATACGGAGTACACATTTTCCTACATTTGCCATTTTCAGACCTTACTAAGTCATTTTTAATTTCTTTTCAGTTTTCCATTTATTGTTATTTTGCGCTGTTTAAGTTTCTTGAAAATGTAGGCATTTCATGTGGTTTATTTAAACAGTGAAGTCAAGTCCAAACTAATGCAGTAGAGGTTACATGCTTTATACTATTGCAGCAAAAAGGGGTGGAGTTGCTTCCTGATATCATTCAGCATCAAGTAAAGGCGGGAAAGTTGGCTGAAGCAGTAAGTCCAAATAAGGATAAGGCAAAGGACCGTTCAGCAAAACCTGATCTGCAAGTTTCTCAAGGACCTATTTTCTCCAGTTTATTGACACACCCGCCTGCTGACGGGGCAGACAATGCAATTATTTCCTCCCCACACCCTCCTGCTGGCCAAGCGAAAAATGGAATAATTTCCTCCCTTAATGCTTCGTCTCTCGAGACTTCAGCAAAATATGGACTTTCTGATCTTTCTATCTTTAAAGTTGGGAACCATATCTCTCCTAAGCCACACACTCATTCATTCATTAGTTCTCCAACAACAGAACGAAGTTCATTAAGGGTACCTCGCAGTAGCCGCCTTCGGAATTACCAAACCAATCAAGTTTCTTCAGAGAGGGTTGAGAAGGTATCCCTCAATGGATCTGTAATTTCTAAGAAGCACCGCTCACTCACAGAAGCCATGGATTTTTCCTGGAGGTAAATATCTTCGTTCGTATCTATTCTTCATCGAGATTGTCCAGTAGTTAAGAGAGAGAGAGACTTTACACGGTTATACCAGATTTGGCCCCTCGATTATACACTCTTACTCAACTTGGTCGTCAACTTTTTTTAGGCTCGTTTTAGCCCTGCCTACTTTGCTCTAATTAGGAAAAGCAATTTTCATGTGCAAAGGAGGGCCATTTTTTTGTCTAAATTTACCGTAAAAAAATAGGTTCTTATTTAAAAACAAATATGTATAGGGACAAAATTGGGACCAAGTGGCCGTAGTTTAAGAGCTAAATTATCATCACCCCAGTGCCGCAAAGGCTCTCACCAACGGTGGGGTAAGGGGGATCGGATGTACGCAGTCTTACCCCCTGTACTAAAGCACAGAGAGACTTTTTTCGGATGACCCATAGTGAAAATCGCGTCGAAAATTGCATGGACTGACTGTTGCTTCATAGCAAAGAAGCGTAGACAGTTTAGTGAGCCATTTTGCTTTATTCCATCATATTCCCAAACCAAAAAATTAGCGAGTCTTAGGCTCCATTGCAAATAATGGAGAAAGTTTAAGACCTAAATGAGTCCAATAAAAAGTTCGAGGACCAAAAGAGTATTACATATAATTGAGACCAAACTGGGTATTAACTAATAAAAGAGGGAAAATTGTATTGGTAATCATTGGTACTTGTGAGCAGCCATGAAGAGGACACAAATGCAAGTGTGAGATCGAGGTGGAGATCTGATGACAGTGAGGAAGAAGATTATTCAACACCAGACAGGCTCATTGGATTCACATCTCACACTATGAACCCTAGCAGTGTTAGAAGAGGCAGATTTTCTCTGAAATGAAGTCTCTGCGTTTCATTCCTTTAATTTCGTAAAGTATAAAGAATTATAGGTACCTCATGTTAAAACCAACGTGTAGAATTTATAATTTTCTGCTTTACCTTTTGTATTGAGTTCGCCTCCAATGAATATTTATTGGTGCTTTTTGTTATTCTAGTCCCATGCTAATTTAACTTTTATGTAACAAATTCTTGAGATGCATTTCGAAACCCCAGGGAGACACACACACACACATATCAGTGTTGTCAATCGCGGCGCAATAGCGCGCTACAGCGGTGGTGCCCAGCGGCAGACTGTGTTGGCGCTACAAGAAGACATCTAGCGGAGCGTTTGGGTGAAGCGGCTATGGCGGCCGCAATAGCGCCGCTACAATGTCCTGAAACGTTTCTGTGTTTAATTTTCTTAGGGCTGATTAAAAAACGTTTTTTTTGGAAGGGTAAATTAGTCTTTTAATATAAAATATTAACCCCAGTAGACCCTCCTACACGTGCGCAGACTAGAACCTTACAAATGGCCCCATATTTTGAATACTATGTGATGTCTGCTCTTTCTTTTTGCTCTGTGCGATGACTTCTCTTTCAACGACAAGTCGACAACCTTTTCATCTGCGATGACTGCTCGCTAGTTTCCACTTTGCCTCTTTCTAGAATCGCTGCTTCATCTTTTACACGGCATCTGTTGCACTCTTCCTTCATTCTTCTACTTGTGCTGCGAGCCTGCAACATCTTCATTCTTCCTTCATTCTTTGTTGCAGTCTTCTTTTCTTCTCTTTAAGCATGGAGTATTGCCACTGCCATGTTCAAAGGGCTTGGAAGTTGGATCTACTTTTTTTGACTGTTAATATATCAAGACTTAAACTCTTAAACTAGAACCTTGTTTTTTATTCAAGATGTTTTAATCATTAATAGCATTTTGTGTTTTGGTCATGAAACTAAAGACTTAAAAGAGTATTACTATGTACTAAATAATTTAGGATTATGAATGTTAAGACTTATGATGTTTGAAAGCTTCATTGGCATATATCATACTTTTTGAATTTGAAATGTGTATGCAATGTATTATATATGCTTCTAGTAATTACTTATGTATTATATTTGAAAGTAGTCTAAATAACGGTCATCCCGCTATCCGCTATACTGCTATAGCGTTTTTGGGTCTGCCCGCTCTGCTATTTGGGATTGACAACACACACACGCGCGCACACGCGCACGCGCACGCGCACGCACACACACACACAACTTCAAAAAATGATTTGAATGACAACTTTGAGCCGTTTGGGGCGCCTCCTGTCCCTCCGGCTGGACCTGATCACTTCTCTCTCTCTCTCTCTCTCTCTCTCTCTCTCTCTATATATATATATATCTATATATATATATATATATATATATATATATATATACACACACACACACACACACACGGTTTTTCTTTTTTATTTTTTATGGCGGCAAGTTTAGGCTAGATGACTTTATGGCTATGCTAGTACCTTGCAGTTTTACAGATTTTTTGCAGATAAGTTTAACTGGCTTTATGTCATTACTTTCAAAAGCAGTCATGTTTAAAGGATTTTCTAGGTTTTTCTACACCAGTAGTTTAAGTTCTAGTGTAAAAAGAAAAGCTTGCACTAGCAGTAGTGCAAATAACCTGATGTAAGAAAACCTAGAAAAGCTTCAAATATAGGTAATGACTATCTGCAATTGAAAGTGAGGACATGTACAAGTCTGTATAAAAGAACATCAATTTATATTGTGTATAATGTGTGAAAAGATGCAATTGTAGATAAAATCTGAGAAATTTAGGTAAATAGAAATTAAACTTGACAAAATTCACTGTTTTTTATCCTTTTATATTCTTTTAATAAGACTACATAAATTCTATATTTGAGAAGAAGAAAAACTCTTAACCCTATGTGAAAATTTTCTTATTTTAGATGTGTATATAGGGGATGAGTCGGGGTTGAGGAGGCAGCTGCCCCCACTGCCCCGTAGACCCCATAGTGGATACGCCCTCGGTAATAAGTTTTGTTTTGTGTAGTGAGAAAAAGTTGGACAAATAAGTTTTGTTTTGTGTAGTGAAAATTCTATAATGTTTTGGCATCTCCAATGATTAATTTATTTGAAGTTTATTTGAATGATGTGCCAGGTTGCTTTAG
Source organism: Cuscuta epithymum (assembly GCA_945859915.1). Taxonomy (NCBI): domain Eukaryota; kingdom Viridiplantae; phylum Streptophyta; class Magnoliopsida; order Solanales; family Convolvulaceae; genus Cuscuta; species Cuscuta epithymum. The sequence continues at coordinate 18,285 of CAMAPF010000875.1, forward strand.
ACATTATAATAAGATATTGTTAAGAGAATTGTTGAAAAAGAAAATTGGGTGCGAAGATTCAAATTCAGAAAATTTTAGATTGTAGAGAGAATGTATTTAGGCCAAACCCAACCCGGTAGAATAAATAAAATTGAAAAAAACAAAAAAAAAAAAAATTAGGCCCGAACCGGACCCGGACCAACCGGGCCGGTTCGCGTTTTAGGGGGCCCGAGCCCGCACTGGGAAATGACCGGTTCCGGTTGTCCCGAACCGGCTCAAAGACCGGGTACCGGGCCGGGCCCAAACAGTACCGGGCAGGTCCGGTTCTGGGCCGGGCCGCCCGGCCCGAGTCCACCCCTACTATTGTCTGCCACTTTAGATTTGATCATTTGAGTAACTCCTTCCATAAACTCCGGATCATTTGATATTTTGATTGCAACCTTTTTCAGCTCTTATTTTTTATCATACTCCATATTAATTTACTCTTTAATAATAACAAAAGATATAATAAAACAAAGATTCACGACTATAAAGGAACATAACAACATGTTGATCATGGCTTCACAATCTAACCAGTCATTTCGGTAACGCTTATCCATTTATCCCTATCAAATGGGCTATTAAGCTCAGCATGGAGGTTGAGATGCACTGAATTGATTCATACCAAAATACGATAGTATAAAATATGTACCTAAATAAATGCAGCAGCATATCAGATCTTAAGACAAATAAAAATAAAGAATTTGATTCCGCTAAAATGATCAAGTTCACTACTTCAAGAAACTAAGGAAGCTTCAGATGCCCATTCCATGAAGCCGCTGTTAATTTTCCTTCCAATAGATCTCAACCATTGTGAGCAGCCGAGGTAGATTCAAGGGGGGAGGGAGCCAACCCAAACGACTCCTACGGATGAAGCATAAGTGTATCGAACTCAATGTATGTATGAAAAATCAGTTGAGCAATGACCTCAAAACAGCTTCCGCTCGTTGCTCGAATTTAGGCAATGCCCATTCATGCTGCAATATGTCTAAATTGTCCTTCTCTGCACCCAAACTCTGAACATAAAAGAGTACAAAGATGAGAAAGACTACTAATATAGTAACAGATACTCCATTCGTCTAGAAAGATTATAAAAAGAACATGATTCAAACGTTTCATGTTCTCTCCGTCCTACAAAAACGCTCCCTTCGAACAGTAAACGCTTTGGTCAAATTTTATGCTGAGAAGAGAGAAAAATGAGAACTGCACATTTCTTTCTTTAAAAGGAAAGAGAAACATTAATTTGGGACGGGAGGCAAAAGAAACTAGGAAAGGGAGATCCTTTATTCAAGACGGTATGAGTAAACATACCTACCTTTTTCTAATAATTTTATAAAAAGTTATAAGTATGTTGAATATGATAACTTTACTTGTACGAAAAAAATAAGTTTTAAAAATGTGTACGATGGCATGACTTAAGACTTAAAAGTGTTGTACATTAACCAACAGTAGACCTGCACAAAATTGGCCCGGCCCGCCCAACCAGCCCGCACAAATGGGCGGGCTTGGACATATACATTTACCCACCGGTCTGGACCCGGCCCGCAATAACATGGGTGGGCTTGGGTTAGGGTGTAGGCCCGTTCGGGCCGATAAGCCCGACCCGCTACATTTAACACACACACACTAATTTAATATATACATGTACACATGTGTATTTATATTTATTAATTTATCTTTATACATATTTATAGTTTATTAAGTTTAAATTTAAGTTTTTAGTTCTTAACAACTAGCTCTACTAATATAGTATCTATTTTTGTACTTGAACATAATACTTTGTGCTTGAATTTTAAATTTCAGATATAGTTTCTCATTATTATTTTTGAGTAAGTATTATTTTTGTATGTGGTGAAATGCCTATAAGCATTATAAGCGTATTAATAATTTTTTAAATGTCTACTATTATCTTTAAAGTATTAAAAATATTTTATAATTTTAAAAATGTAAAGTTTTTCCGGGCCGGGCGGCCCGGTGGAGTACCCGGCCCGCTCTTACGGGCGGGTATGGACATGGGGTTACGCCCGTTTTTGCGGGCCGGGGCGGGCCTGAACCCATTTTTGTGCGGGTCTAACCAATAGAGACTCTTTGACTCTGTTTTCGAATGGAGGAGGTAATACACATGTTATAGTTGTTAAGAAGGAAATTGTGCACATTTAACTAATCTAATTCTTTTTGCAGATTTCCAGCGCTGAAGAAGAATAATAAGTACATCAGCTCAGCCAACGCATTTTTATATTAAGAAAGAAATGTAGAAAACCCCACCTTTGATGGGTCAAAACCAAATCCACTCATTTGCATCATGCGTTGGGTATCATCTGTAGCTGCAATGAGTAATTTTCAATACTAGTATAAATAAACACCAAGAATGTTAAATTTAAAATCATACCCAAGCTCCCATTATTCAATATGATATACTGTATACATACTAAACATATATAGATAACAACATATATCACAAACACAATATAACATCAACATAGACAACATTTACCATTTTCCTCTCCCAGAATGAGACTAAATAGGCCTCTCAGCCCAAAAAGGTTGAGGAAGTACCTGAAAGCATAGCAAATCTTCAGAAAATGGTACTATAGAAATATTCCCAAATGTACTAAATTTCACCAGAAGAATGAACATTTGGTGGGGGAGAGTACCAAGATCGACTGCTAACATAGCTTACGTCAACTGTACTCAAGTCAATCCCATTTTGCAACATTGACCTGAACCTTTGAGTTAATGGAAATGGTATTTTTGCTGAAAATAGCATCACCAAAGTGTTTACAAATAGACATGATATAACATAAGAAAATAAACAGTAAGAGCTAATAGTTAGTTCGGTAAGTATCATCATTTAGCAGAAATGGCTCAATTTCAATGGACTGACTTTTCAAAAGAAAAAAATGTTTGGTATGATCTGAAATAGTTGAAGTGAGGGAATTTGTAAATAGAAATGGCTGAATTGGCTCAATCTGTTGAGTTATACAAAATAAATATTTAAATTTTTAAATAAATTATAGAAAATAATACTATCTAAAATTGAACGTCGAAATGCAGCACTGCTTATATTGATGATCAGATCAGCCAGTTAAGCCAGCGCAGAGAACAAAAATTAGAGTTTGGTGCAATTCTGGCTGAAAAGGCTAAAAGGCAAAACACTGCCCACCAAACAGACACTTATCCTCATCTAACCGAGAAGGCTAATAAGCCGAAAAACGCCCCACCAAACCGGTACTTAATAGTCATTTTCAGAATAAGCTGGATAAAGCTATCAAATGAAGCCAACAAAAAACTCACTTTTCCTCATCAAGCCGGGTATTGTGCATAAACAACATAGCTCAAGAACTTAATTCCAAGGACCAACTAAAATACGAAAGGTAAGAATTGCAAACCTGCTACAAACCCTGAGAAGAAGAAGTTCACCCATGCGAAAGTAAGGGTCTGCACAAGAACATTACTACTCAAGACTACAGCCACAACGATGTAAACACCCCAAGGGAACCCACATAAAAGTGTGGCGATAAGAATGTAATACCTGAGGTATAATCATTGACAGATTTTTCTTCATCATATCCATAGCCATGTTAGGATCAGAAAGCATTTGCGCTTGTGGATTCTGAGCTTGTCCTTTAGGAACAACAAGTAACCCATTTTCCTGCACAAAAAATGTACTGGGGTAAGTCTTTTCACTATATGTTAGAAATTTATTAACTGAGTGTGTAATGGTTCTGTGTAGAGCATATAACCAGAAACTCATTTATTTAACTTGATGAATGTACAATTCTAAGAACATATATGTTAGCCATGCCATCTTTTAAACAATACAATAATAATTGGCCACTTATGCATAAGTAGAGTAGCTTCAGGGCCTGCTTATCCACTCAACACAACACCAATTTCCCATTATAACCTTTAGGTAAAATGTATCTTTATTAGTACTTAAACTTTTGCATTCTTGTCATTTTGGTGCCAAACTATGAATTCTAAAATTTGAGTTTCAAACTTCATAATTCATATCATGTTGGTCCTCTTACATTCTCCATCTATTTATCCATTACCTGTCATGTGGCATGCCACACATTGTCAGGTGGCACACCACACACACACATGACTTTGTTGTGATACTCAAATTATTCAAGTTAATTTACAATTATAATTTATAGCAACAATTATTCAATATTTTCCCACACATAACTAAAAGTTAAGTATTTGTAATCCAAAAAGTACACTAAAAATTGCCGTTAGAAATATACTTAACGGTTGTTAAAACAATAGGGGGCATTTTAACGAGTAAAGTATAGATATTCACTTTTAAAATGTTTAATTTAAACAAACTACTTTTATTACTGTAGAACATTTAACGACAAGGTACTAAGGATTACTCCGTATAATAGTCTATTTTAGCACCAGCCAGGCCAATATGTACTAAATGCTGTAATAGTATACTACACATCTTCTATTAGTTCTAACAAGAAAACAAAGGTACATACACACAGAAGGTTTACATATATATCTATTTACATATATTTACTTATATATGCTGTAATAATATAATACACATCTTCTATTAGTTCTAACAAGAAAACACCAGCTGTACATACCAAAGCTGGTTTGTACTTTTCATTGAACAGAAAGTACAATGTGGATGTTCATAATTATTAAATATATAGTTAAAGATAGATTTAATTGTAATAAATTAGTCTTTGGTTTAAATTTTCCAAAAGATCATAGCCAGAAGTGAGTTTAAAAAATCTGAGTGCATTTGCTGCTATAAATTAAATTATTTAAAAAATTTAATCCCTCTGTATTTTTCCATCATTTCCAATGGAGCCAAACTAACTATTTTTGGCTTGGGAATATCATGGAATAATTGAATAAAGCAAAATGACCCACTAAACTATCTGCGCGTCTTTGTTATAAACAAGGTTCGAAATTGCGAATTGCGTAGTCGTGGCGTTTTTTTAATATTGCATATTGCGTAAGCCTCATTGCGCAATGAGGCGTGTAGCTGAGGCGTAATATATATATATATATATATATATATATATATATATATATATATATATATATAAACATAATAAAAAATAAACATTATCATCAAAAGTCATCAAATGTTATATTAAAACAAACCATAAGAGACCAAGCAAAGTAACATGGAATACCAAAACATTCTGAATCATTTATCAAAACAAAAATCTAAGATATGAAAATTTAAATTAATTAGATTGATTGACTGCAAAAATTCAATCAATAACTACTGGTTTGAAATAGGGATCATAAGATCAATTATAAAAATTTAAAAGTGGGCCGAGTGGGCCCAAATAATACCCTTACACCCTGACCTCCTATTGCGTACGCCTCAGAGCGCCTTATTGCGTATCCAATATTGCGTACGCCTCAGTGCAATATTGCGTACATCACACTCCCAGCGCCATATGCAATGCCTTTTACGCCTTAGTCCAGAAATTAGCTGAGGCGCGCCATGAGGCGCAATTGCATTGCGCAATTACAAACAATGGTTATAAAGCAGCAGTCACTCCATGCAAATTTTGACGCGATTTTCGGGTCATCTGGAAACAATCTCTTGTGCTTTAATGCAAGGGTAAGACCGCGTACATCTGACCCCCTTACCACACGTCCACACCATTGGTGGGAGCATTTGTGCACTGCGGTAACGTTGTTGTATACTCCCTCCGTATTCTTTTGTTACTGCACTTTCTTTTCTGGATGTATTTTAATTTTTGCTACACTTTCCATTTTTGGTAAGTTAAACTTTAAAAATACTCACTTATCCTCACTTTTCTACTTTTTCATCTTCTCTTACATTCTTTTCCACTTTCTCTCCTACTTTTTCTACCTATTCATTACCCCTACTATTTTTCCCTTGAATATTGAGTCAAACCTATTGTACATGTGTACCAAACAATAGACTACAAATGGAGTATTTGTAAACCGATTTAGACTAATTAATTGTACAACAAGAGCATGTGGGATGGCATTTGTCCAATAGCATGCTAAGCACTGGCAACACGTGTCATGCCACGAGGAACTTAAGGGATAAATGGATGGAACTTTAATGAATGACCAAAATGGTATGACTTTTATGGTGAGGACCAAAATGGTAGAGATTTTAGCTTGATGACTAAAATGATATGAGGGGAATAGTTTGAGGAGGCTATGAGCAAATTTGCATTTCTCCCGAGAACTTTTAGCCATTCCCTCTACGTACTACAGTACTACCACTGTAATAACATGTCCTGTATCATTTACTTTTACTAATACAGTTCTATATGCTATTCTACTGCCGATTTGCATTCCTAATCAGACATTGATTGGGATGAAAAGTTAAAAAAAAATATACTTGCATTACTCAATGGTCAATAGTTGCATTCAAATCTATCCCCTTTCCCTGGGTCTGTTAGTCTGTTGCAGAGTATTTTATTGTATATTCATTTTCTTTGTCTTGCAGTTATACCCTCATGCTGAAAGTAAAGAAATCTGAGCATCTCAATTAAAAATTTAAAACTTAACCCTCGGCCCATCAAATACAACTCCAAGTTGAGCCCCAAAAATGACAACCTAGCTATGAACTAAATTCTCACCTTCAAGCAAATAGATGACAAAATGCAAAATTTGTTGGTAACATTATTGCTAGCATTTTAATTTATTTATACAATTCAACTCGCAATCAACTAGTAAATTTAAAAGAACTGGAGTTAAGTAGATTTCAAATGATTAAAGTTATGAACCTCATTGCTATAATAAAATCGCCTCGCTCTAAAAGACTTGGCAGGAAGAAAATTGGCATTTGCCCTCAAATTCCTAGCCCTTATTATCGCCTGCCTGCATAAGATCTTCAGATATATTAACAAATAAAAATATAATGACATAACTATATAATTACGCGCACGAGAGAGTGGGAAGATGTAAAAAACCCTTCTTTGACGATTTTAGCATCAGGTGACTGGGAAGAAGATGACTGCATGAGCTTCGATACGAAGTATCTGAGGACTCCGATGAGCACCATAACTACCGATAACGGTATAAGCACCCAATCTCTGATTGCAGTGTCCAATACCAAATCTTCCGCCATCTTTGTCTTTCTCCAAAAAGTTTGACTCCTGATATATTACGTAGTAGATCGTAAGATCCACCCTCTCAGCTCTCAAGAAGTTCCCGGTAAAAAGTAAACACTGGTTGTAAAGAGCAAGGTTAGTACTAGTTGTTTCTTTTTCGAAAAATTGTTGGTGATTTGATGCCCTTCTCTTTCCATTGGACCAAAAAATTCATCCTAGACTCTACAAATGTTTTGAAAAAAAATATAAATTAATACTTTCTCCGTCCCACACACAAATTCTCACTTTTCTTATTTGTATGTCTCAAAATAAACTTCTCACTTTTTTATTTGGCAAATTAATCAACATCAAACAGTGTCAAACAATGCAAAACAGTGTCAAAACAGTAAAATTTACCCCTCAATAACTTTATTTCCTTAAAATGTGTGAAAGTCAACTTGGGAACTTGTTTCCGAAACGGAGGTAGTATTATCTCTGTCACATTTTATGTGTGCGCTTTGATTTTGACACAAGCTTTGATAGAGTAGTTGAAAAAGTAAAATT
>CAMAPF010000876.1:0-21147 GCA_945859915.1 Cuscuta epithymum
TTTCGAGTTGCATTGGGTTCCTATATGTTAAATACACATTTCTCCTTCAGGACTCAAGTCCAAATTATGTATAGAAAAAAAAGATACGTGTATTCAGTGTTTTCGCGTTTACTAAATTAACCGAGTCACGGAGATTGGCCTAGATTGTGCATACGACAACGAAATTTGGATTTTCGAGTTGCATTGGGTTCCTATATCACAAATACACATTTCTCCTTCAGGACTCAAGTCCAAATTATGTATAGAAAAAAAAAAGATACGTGTATTCAGTGTTTTCGCGTTTACTAAATTAACCGAGTCACGGAGATTGGCCTAGATTGTGCATACGACAACGAAATTTGGATTTTTGAGTTGCATTGGGTTCCTATATCATAAATACACATTTCTCCTTCAGGACTCAAGTCCAAATTATGTATAGAAAAAAAGATACGTGTATTCAGTGTTTTCGCGTTTACTAAATCAACCGAGTCACGGAGATTGGCCTAGATTGTGCATACGACAACGAAATTTGGATTTTCGAGTTGCATTGGGTTCCTATATGTTAAATACACATTTCTCCTTCAGGACTCAAGTCCAAATTATGTATAGAAAAAAAAGATACGTGTATTCAGTGTTTTCGCGTTTACTAAATTAACCGAGTCACGGAGATTGGCCTAGATTGTGCATACGACAACGAAATTTGGATTTTCGAGTTGCATTGGGTTCCTATATCATAAATACACATTTCTATTTCAGGACTCAAGTCCAATATATGTATAGAAAAAAAGATACGTGTATTCAGTGTTTTCGCGTTTACTAAATCAACCGAGTCACGGAGATTGACCTAGATTGTGCATACGACAACGAAATTTGGATTTTCGAGTTGCATTGGGTTCCTATATGTTAAATACACATTTCTCCTTCAGGACTCAAGTCCAAATTATGTATAGAAAAAAAGATACGTGTATTCAGTGTTTTCGCGTTTACTAAATTAACCGAGTCACGGAGATTGGCCTAGATTGTGCATACGACAACGAAATTTGGATTTTCGAGTTGCATTGGGTTCCTATATCATAAATACACATTTCTCCTTCAGGACTCAAGTCCAAATTATGTATAGAAAAAAAAATATACGTGTATTCAGTGTTTTCGCGTTTACTAAATAAACCGAGTCACGGAGATTGGCCTAGATTGTGCATACGACAACGAAATTTGGATTTTCGAGTTGCATTGGGTTCCTATATGTTAAATACACATTTCTCCTTCAGGACTCAAGTCCAAATTATGTATAGAAAAAAAAGATACGTGTATTCAGTGTTTTCGCGTTTACTAAATTAACCGAGTCACGGAGATTTGCCTAGATTGTGCATACGAACACGAAATTTGGATTTTCGAGTTGCATTGGGTTCCTATATCATAAATACACATTTCTCCTTCAGGACTCAAGTCCAAATTATGTATAGAAAAAAAAGATACGTGTATTCAGTGTTTTCGCGTTTACTAAATTAACCGAGTCACGGAGATTGGCCTAGATTGTGCATACGACAACGAAATTTGGATTTTTGAGTTGCATTGGGTTCCTATATCATAAATACACATTTCTCCTTCAGGACTCAAGTCCAAATTATGTATAGAAAAAAAAGATACGTGTATTCAGTGTTTTCGCGTTTACTAAATCAACCGAGTCACGGAGATTGGCCTAGATTGTGCATACGACAACGAAATTTGGATTTTCGAGTTGCATTGGGTTAATACAATTTCTCCTTCAGACTCAAGTCCAAATTAGTATAGAAAAAAAGATACGTGTATTCAGTGTTTTCGCGTTTACTAAAATTAACGAGTCACGGAGATTGGCCTAGATTGTGCATACGACAACGAAATTTGGATTTTCGGAGTTGCATTGGGTTCTTAATATCATAAATACACATTTCTCTTTCAGGACTCAAGTCCAAATTATGTATAGAAAAAAAGATACGTGTATTCAGTGTTTTCGCGTTTACTAAATAAACAGAGTCACGGAGATTGGCCTAGATTGTGCATACGACAACGAAATTTGGATTTTCGAGTTGCATTGGGTGTCCTATATGTTAAATACACCATTTCTCCTTCAGGACTCAAGTCCAAATTATGTATAGAAAAAAAAGATACGTGTATTCAGTGTTTTCGCGTTTACTAAATTACCGAGTCACGGAGATTGGTCCTAGATTGTGCATACGACAACGAAATTTGGATTTTCGAGTTGCATTGGGTTCTTATATCATAAATACACATTTCTCTTTCAGGACTCAAGTCCAAATTATGTATAGAAAAAAAGGATACGTGTATTCAGTGTTTTCGCGTTTACTAAATAAACCGAGTCACGGAGATTGGCCTAGATTGTGCATACGACAACGAAAATTTGGATTTTCGAGTTGCATTGGGTTCCTATATGTTAAATACACATTTCTCCTTCAGGACTCAAGTCCAAATTATGTATAGAAAAAAAAGATACGTGTATTCAGTGTTTTCGCGTTTACTAAATTAACCGAAGTCACGGAGATTGGCCTAGATTGTGCATACGACAACGAAATTTGGATTTTCGAGTTGCATTGGGTTCTTATATCATAAATACACATTTCTCTTTCAGGACTCAAGTCCAATATATGTATAGAAAAAAAGATACGTGTATTCAGTGTTTTCGCGTTTACTAAATCAACCGAGTCACGGAGATTGACCTAGATTGTGCATACGACAACGAAATTTGGATTTTCGAGTTGCATTGGGTTCCTATATGTTAAATACACATTTCTCCTTCAGGACTCAAGTCCAAATTATGTATAGAAAAAAAAAGATACGTGTATTCAGTGTTTTCGCGTTTACTAAATTAACCGAGTCACGGAGATTGGCCTAGATTGTGCATACGACAACGAAATTTGGATTTTCGAGTTGGCATTGGGTTCCTATATCACAAATACACATTTCTCCTTCAGGACTCAAGTCCAAATTATGTATAGAAAAAAAAAAGATACGTGTATTCAGTGTTTTCGCGTTTACTAAATTAACCGAGTCACGGAGAATTGGCCTAGATTGTGCATACGACAACGAAATTTGGATTTTTGAGTTGCATTGGGTTCCTATATCATAAATACACATTTCTCCTTCAGGACTCAAGTCCAAATTATGTATAGAAAAAAAAGATACGTGTATTCAGTGTTTTCGCGTTTACTAAATCAACCGAGTCACGGAGATTGGCCTAGATTGTGCATACGACAACGAAATTTGGATTTTCGAGTTGCATTGGGTTCCTATATGTTAAATACACATTTCTCCTTCAGGACTCAAGTCCAAATTATGTATAGAAAAAAAAAGATACGTGTATTCAGTGTTTTTCGCGTTTACTAAATTAACCGAGTCACGGAGATTGGCCTAGATTGTGCATACGACAACGAAATTTGGATTTTCGAGTTGCATTGGGTTCCTATATCATAAATACACATTTCTATTTCAGGACTCAAGTCAAATATATGTATAGAAAAAAAAGATACGTGTATTCAGTGTTTTCGCGTTTACTAAATCAACCGAGTCACGGAGATTGACCTAGATTGTGCATACGACAACGAAATTTGGATTTTCGAGTTGCATTGGGTTCCTATATGTTAAATACACATTTCTCCTTCAGGACTCAAGTCCAAATTATGTATAGAAAAAAAAGATACGTGTATTCAGTGTTTTCGCGTTTACTAAATTAACCGAGTCACGGAGATTGGCCTAGATTGTGCATACGACAACGAAATTTGGATTTTCGAGTTGCATTGGGTTCCTATATCATAAATACACATTTCTCCTTCAGGACTCAAGTCCAAATTATGTATAGAAAAAAAAATATACGTGTATTCAGTGTTTTCGCGTTTACTAAATTAACCGAGTCACGGAGATTGGCCTAGATTGTGCATACGACAACGAAAATTTGGATTTTTGAGTTGCATTGGGGTTCCTATATCATAAATACACATTTCTCCTTCAGGACTCAAGTCCAAATTATGTATAGAAAAAAAAGATACGTGTATTCAGTGTTTTCGCGTTTACTAAATCAACCGAGTCACGGAGATTGGCCTAGATTGTGCATACGACAACGAAATTTGGATTTTCGAGTTGCATTGGGTTCCTATATGTTAAATACACATTTCTCCTTCAGGACTCAAGTCCAAATTATGTATAGAAAAAAAAGATACGTGTATTCAGTGTTTTCGCGTTTACTAAATTAACCGAGTCACGGAGATTGGGCCTAGATTGTGCATACGACAACGAAATTTGGATTTTCGAGTTGCATTGGGTTCTTATATCATAAATACACATTTCTCTTTCAGGACTCAAGTCCAATATATGTATAGAAAAAAAGATACGTGTATTCAGTGTTTTCGCGTTTACTAAATCAACCGAGTCACGGAGATTGACCTAGATTGTGCATACGACAACGAAATTTGGATTTTCGAGTTGCATTGGGTTCCTATATGTTAAATACACATTTCTCCTTCAGGACTCAAGTCCAAATTATGTATAGAAAAAAAAGATACGTGTATTCAGTGTTTTCGCGTTTACTAAATCTAACCGAGTCACGGAGATTGGCCTAGATTGTGCATACGACAACGAAATTTGGATTTTCGAGTTGCATTGGGTTCCTATATCACAAATACACATTTCTCCTTCAGGACTCAAGTCCAAATTATGTATAGAAAAAAAAGATACGTGTATTCAGTGTTTTCGCGTTTACTAAATTAACCGAGTCACGGAGATTGGCCTAGATTGTGCATACGACAACGAAATTTGGATTTTTGAGTTGCATTGGGTTCCTATATCATAAATACACATTTCTCCTTTCAGGACTCAAGTCCAAATTATGTATAGAAAAAAAGATACGTGTATTCAGTGTTTTCGCGTTTACTAAATCAACCGAGTCACGGAGATTGGCCTAGATTGTGCATACGACAACGAAATTTGGATTTTCGAGTTGCATTGGGTTCCTATATGTTAAATACACATTTCTCCTTCAGGACTCAAGTCCAAATTATGTATAGAAAAAAAAGATACGTGTATTCAGTGTTTCGCGTTTACTAAATTAACCGAGTCACGGAGATTGGCCTAGATTGTGCATACGACAACGAAATTTGGATTTTCGAGTTGCATTGGGTTCCTATATCATAAATACACATTTCTATTTCAGGACTCAAGTCCAATTATGTATAGAAAAAAAGATACGTGTATTCAGTGTTTTCGCGTTTACTAAATCAGACCGAAGTCACGGAGATTGACCTAGATTGTGCATACGACAACGAAATTTGGATTTTCGAGTTGCATTGGGTTCCTATATGTTAAATACACATTTCTCCTTCAGGACTCAAGTCCAAATTATGTATAGAAAAAAAGATACGTGTATTCAGTGTTTTCGCGTTTACTAAATTAACCGAGTCACGGAGATTGGCCTAGATTGTGCATACGACAACGAAATTTGGATTTTCGAGTTGCATTGGGTTCCTATATCATAAATACACATTTCTCCTTCAGGACTCAAGTCCAAATTATGTATAGAAAAAAAATATACGTGTATTCAGTGTTTTCGCGTTTACTAAATTAACCGAGTCACGGAGATTGGCCTAGATTGTGCATACGACAACGAAATTTGGATTTTTGAGTTGCATTGGGTTCCTATATCATAAATACACATTTCTCCTTCAGGACTCAAGTCCAAATTATGTATAGAAAAAAAGATACGTGTATTCAGTGTTTTCGCGTTTACTAAATCAACCGAGTCACGGAGATTGGCCTAGATTGTGCATACGACAACGAAATTTGGATTTTCGAGTTGCATTGGGTTCCTATATGTAAATACACATTTCTCCTTCAGGACTCAAGTCCAAATTATGTATAGAAAAAAAAGATACGTGTATTCAGTGTTTTCGCGTTTACTAAATTAACCGAGTCACGGAGATTGGCCTAGATTGTGCATACGACAACGAAATTTGGATTTTCGAGTTGCATTGGGTTCCTATATCATAAATACACATTTCTCTTTCAGGACTCAAGTCCAATATATGTATAGAAAAAAAGATACGTGTATTCAGTGTTTTCGCGTTTACTAAATCAACCGAGTCACGGAGATTGACCTAGATTGTGCATACGACAACGAAATTTGGATTTTCGAGTTGCATTGGGTTCCTATATGTTAAATACACATTTCTCCTTCAGGACTCAAGTCCAAATTATGTATAGAAAAAAAAGATACGTGTATTCAGTGTTTTCGCGTTTACTAAATTAACCGAGTCACGGAGATTGGCCCTAGATTGTGCATACGACAACGAAATTTGGATTTTCGAGTTGCATTGGGTTCCTATATCATAAATACACATTTCTCCCTTCAGGACTCAAGTCCAAATTATGTATAGAAAAAAAAGATACGTGTATTCAGTGTTTTCGCGTTTACTAAATTCAACCGAGTCACGGAGATTGGCCTAGATTGTGCATACGACAACGAAATTTGGATTTTTGAGTTGCATTGGGTTCCTATATCATAAATACACATTTCTCCTTCAGGACTCAAGTCCAAATTATGTATAGAAAAAAAGATACGTGTATTCAGTGTTTTCGCGTTTACTAAATTAACCGAGTCACGGAGATTGGCCTAGATTGTGCATACGACAACGAAATTTGGATTTTCGAGTTGCATTGGGTTCCTATATCATAAATACACATTTCTCCTTCAGGACTCAAGTCCAAATTATGTATAGAAAAAAAATATACGTGTATTCAGTGTTTTCGCGTTTACTAAATTAACCGAGTCACGGAGATTGGCCTAGATTGTGCATACGACAACGAAATTTGGATTTTTGAGTTGCATTGGGTTCCTATATCATAAATACACATTTCTCCTTCAGGACTCAAGTCCAAATTATGTATAGAAAAAAAGATACGTGTATTCAGTGTTTTCGCGTTTACTAAATCAACCGAGTCACGGAGATTGGCCTAGATTGTGCATACGACAACGAAATTTGGATTTTCGAGTTGCATTGGGTTCCTATATGTTAAATACACATTTCTCCTTCAGGACTCAAGTCCAAATTATGTATAGAAAAAAAAGATACGTGTATTCAGTGTTTTCGCGTTTACTAAATTAACCGAGTCACGGAGATTGGCCTAGATTGTGCATACGACAACGAAATTTGGATTTTCGAGTTGCATTGGGTTCCTATATCATAAATACACATTTCTATTTCAGGACTCAAGTCCAATATATGTATAGAAAAAAAGATACGTGTATTCAGTGTTTTCGCGTTTACTAAATCAACCGAGTCACGGAGATTGACCTAGATTGTGCATACGACAACGAAATTTGGATTTTCGAGTTGCATTGGGTTCCTATATGTTAAATACACATTTCTCCTTCAAGGACTCAAGTCCAAATTATGTATAGAAAAAAAAGATACGTGTATTCAGTGTTTTCGCGTTTACTAAATTAACCGAGTCACGGAGATTGGCCTAGATTGTGCATACGACAACGAAATTTGGATTTTCGAGTTGCATTGGGTTCCTATATCATAAATACACATTTCTCCTTCAGGACTCAAGTCCAAATTATGTATAGAAAAAAAAAGATACGTGTATTCAGTGTTTTCGCGTTTACTAAATTAACCGAGTCACGGAGATTGGCCTAGATTGTGCATACGACAACGAAATTTGGATTTTTGAGTTGCATTGGGTTCCTATATCATAAATACACATTTCTCCTTCAGGACTCAAGTCAAATTATGTATAGAAAAAAAGATACGTGTATTCAGTGTTTTCGCGTTTACTAAATCAACCGAGTCACGGAGATTGGCCTAGATTGTGCATACGACAACGAAATTTGGATTTTCGAGTTGCATTGGGTTCCTATATGTTAAAGTACACATTTCTCCTTCAGGACTCAAGTCCAACTTATGTATAGAAAAAAAAGATACGTGTATTCAGTGTTTTCGCGTTTACTAAATTAACCGAGTCACGGAGATTGGCCTAGATTGTGCATACGACAACGAAATTTGGATTTTCGAGTTGCATTGGGTTCCTATATCATAAATACACATTTCTCCTTCAGGACTCAAGTCCAAATTATGTATAGAAAAAAAAAAGATACGTGTATTCAGTGTTTTCGCGTTTACTAAATTAACCGAGTCACGGAGATTGGCCTAGATTGTGCATACGACAACGAAATTTGGATTTTCGAGTTGCATTGGGTTCTTATATCATAAATACACATTTCTCTTTCAGGACTCAAGTCCAATATATGTATAGAAAAAAAGATACGTGTATTCAGTGTTTTCGCGTTTACTAAATCAACCGAGTCACGGAGATTGACCTAGATTGTGCATACGACAACGAAATTTGGATTTTCGAGTTGCATTGGGTTCCTATATGTTAAATACACATTTCTCCTTCAGGACTCAAGTCCAAATTATGTATAGAAAAAAAAGATACGTGTATTCAGTGTTTTCGCGTTTACTAAATTAACCGAGTCACGGAGATTGGCCTAGATTGTGCATACGACAACGAAATTTGGATTTTCGAGTTGCATTGGGTTCCTATATCATAAATACACATTTCTCCTTCAGGACTCAAGTCCAAATTATGTATAGAAAAAAAAAGATACGTGTATTCAGTGTTTTCGCGTTTACTAAATTAACCGAGTCACGGAGATTGGCCTAGATTGTGCATACGACAACGAAATTTGGATTTTCGAGTTGCATTGGGTTCCTATATCATAAATACACATTTCTCCTTCAGGACTCAAGTCCAAATTATGTATAGAAAAAAAAGATACGTGTATTCAGTGTTTTCGCGTTTACTAAATTAACCGAGTCACGGAGATTGGCCTAGATTGTGCATACGACAACGAAATTTGGATTTTTGAGATGCATTGGGTTCCTATATCATAAATACACATTTCTCCTTCAGGACTCAAGTCCAAATTATGTATAGAAAAAAAGATACGTGTATTCAGTGTTTTCGCGTTTACTAAATCAACCGAGTCACGGAGATTGGCCTAGATTGTGCATACGACAACGAAATTTGGATTTTCGAGTTGCATTGGGTTCCTATATCTTAAATACACATTTCTCCTTCAGGACTCAAGTCCAAATTATGTATAGAAAAAAAAGATACGTGTATTCAGTGTTTTCGCGTTTACTAAATTAACCGAGTCACGGAGATTGGCCTAGATTGTGCATACGACAACGAAATTTGGATTTTCGAGTTGCATTGGGTTCCTATATCATAAATACACATTTCTCCTTCAGGACTCAAGTCCAAATTATGTATAGAAAAAAAAGATACGTGTATTCAGTGTTTTCGCGTTTACTAAATTAACCGAGTCACGGAGATTGGCCTAGATTGTGCATACGACAACGAAATTTGGATTTTTGAGATGCATTGGGTTCCTATATCATAAATACACATTTCTCCTTCAGGACTCAAGTCCAAATTATGTATAGAAAAAAAGATACGTGTATTCAGTGTTTTCGCGTTTACTAAATCAACCGAGTCACGGAGATTGGCCTAGATTGTGCATACGACAACGAAATTTGGATTTTCGAGTTGCATTGGGTTCCTATATGTTAAATACACATTTCTCCTTCAGGACTCAAGTCCAAATTATGTATAGAAAAAAAAGATACGTGTATTCAGTGTTTTCGCGTTTACTAAATTAACCGAGTCACGGAGATTGGCCTAGATTGTGCATACGACAACGAAATTTGGATTTTCGAGTTGCATTGGGTTCCTATATCATAAATACACATTTCTCCTTCAGGACTCAAGTCCAAATTATGTATAGAAAAAAAGATACGTGTATTCAGTGTTTTCGCGTTTACTAAATCAACCGAGTCACGGAGATTGGCCTAGATTGTGCATACGACAACGAAATTTGGATTTTTGAATTGCATTGGGTTCCTATATCATAAATACACATTTCTCCTTCAGGACTCAAGTCCAAATTATGTATAGAAAAACAGATACGTGTATTCAGTGTTTTCGCGTTTACTAAATTAACCGAGTCACGGAGATTGGCCTAGATTGTGCATACGACAACGAAATTTGGATTTTCGAGTTGCATTGGGTTCCTATATCATAAATACACATTTCTCCTTCAGGACTCAAGTCCAAATTATGTATAGAAAAAAAGATACGTGTATTCAGTGTTTTCGCGTTTACTAAATCAACCGAGTCACGGAGATTGGCCTAGATTGTGCATACGACAACGAAATTTGGATTTTCGAGTTGCATTGGGTTCCTATATGTTAAATACACATTTCTCCTTCAGGACTCAAGTCCAAATTATGTATAGAAAAAAAAGATACGTGTATTCAGTGTTTTCGCGTTTACTAAATTAACCGAGTCACGGAGATTGGCCTAGATTGTGCATACGACAACGAAATTTGGATTTTCGAGTTGCATTGGGTTCCTATATCATAAATACACATTTCTCCTTTAGGACTCAAGTCCAAATTATGTATAGAAAAAAAAAGATACGTGTATTCAGTGTTTTCGCGTTTACTAAATTAACCGAGTCACGGAGATTGGCCTAGATTGTGCATACGACAACGAAATTTGGATTTTTGAGTTGCATTGGGTTCCTATATCATAAATACACATTTCTCCTTCAGGACTCAAGTCCAAATTATGTATAGAAAAAAAGATACGTGTATTCAGTGTTTTCGCGTTTACTAAATCAACCGAGTCACGGAGATTGGCCTAGATTGTGCATACGACAACGAAATTTGGATTTTCGAGTTGCATTGGGTTCCTATATGTTAAATACACATTTCTCCTTCAGGACTCAAGTCCAAATTATGTATAGAAAAAAAAGATACGTGTATTCAGTGTTTTCGCGTTTACTAAATTAACCGAGTCACGGAGATTGGCCTAGATTGTGCATACGACAACGAAATTTGGATTTTCGAGTTGCATTGGGTTCCTATATCATAAATACACATTTCTATTTCAGGACTCAAGTCCAATATATGTATAGAAAAAAAGATACGTGTATTCAGTGTTTTCGCGTTTACTAAATCAACCGAGTCACGGAGATTAACCTAGATTGTGCATACGACAACGAAATTTGGATTTTCGAGTTGCATTGGGTTCCTATATGTTAAGTACACATTTCTCCTTCAGGACTCAAGTCCAAATTATGTATAGAAAAAAAAAGATACGTGTATTCAGTGTTTTCGCGTTTACTAAATTAACCGAGTCACGGAGATTGGCCTAGATTGTGCATACGACAACGAAATTTGGATTTTCGAGTTGCATTGGGTTCCTATATCATAAATACACATTTCTCCTTCAGGACTCAAGTCCAAATTATGTATAGAAAAAAAAAGATACGTGTATTCAGTGTTTTCGCGTTTACTAAATTAACCGAGTCACGGAGATTGGCCTAGATTGTGCATACGACAACGAAATTTGGATTTTCGTGTTGCATTGGGTTCCTATATCATAAATACACATTTCTCCTTCAGGACTCAAGTCCAAATTATGTATAGAAAAAAAAAGATACGTGTATTCAGTGTTTTCGCGTTTACTAAATTAACCGAGTCACGGAGATTGGCCTAGATTGTGCATACGACAACGAAATTTGGATTTTCGAGTTGCATTGGGTTCCTATATCATAAATACACATTTCTCCTTCAGGACTCAAGTCCAAATTATGTATAGAAAAAAAAGATACGTGTATTCAGTGTTTTCGCGTTTACTAAATTAACCGAGTCACGGAGATTGGCCTAGATTGTGCATACGACAACGAAATTTGGATTTTTGAGATGCATTGGGTTCCTATATCATAAATACTCATTTCTCCTTCAGGACTCAAGTCCAAATTATGTATAGAAAAAAAGATACGTGTATTCAGTGTTTTCGCGTTTACTAAATCAACCGAGTCACGGAGATTGGCCTAGATTGTGCATACGACAACGAAATTTGGATTTTCGAGTTGCATTGGGTTCCTATATCTTAAATACACATTTCTCCTTCAGGACTCAAGTCCAAATTATGTATAGAAAAAAAAGATACGTGTATTCAGTGTTTTCGCGTTTACAAAATTAACCGAGTCACGGAGATTGGCCTAGATTGTGCATACGACAACGAAATTTGGATTTTCGAGTTGCATTGGGTTCCTATATCATAAATACACATTTCTCCTTCAGGACTCAAGTCCAAATTATGTATAGAAAAAAAAGATACGTGTATTCAGTGTTTTCGCGTTTACTAAATTAACCGAGTCACGGAGATTGGCCTAGATTGTGCATACGACAACGAAATTTGGATTTTTGAGATGCATTGGGTTCCTATATCATAAATACACATTTCTCCTTCAGGACTCAAGTCCAAATTATGTATAGAAAAAAAGATACGTGTATTCAGTGTTTTCGCGTTTACTAAATCAACCGAGTCACGGAGATTGGCCTAGATTGTGCATACGACAACGAAATTTGGATTTTCGAGTTGCATTGGGTTCCTATATCTTAAATACACATTTCTCCTTCAGGACTCAAGTCCAAATTATGTATAGAAAAAAAAGATACGTGTATTCAGTGTTTTCGCGTTTACAAAATTAACCGAGTCACGGAGATTGGCCTAGATTGTGCATACGACAACGAAATTTGGATTTTCGAGTTGCATTGGGTTCCTATATCATAAATACACATTTCTCCTTTAGGACTCAACTCCAAATTATGTATAGAAAAAAAAAGATACGTGTATTCAGTGTTTTCGCGTTTACTAAATTAACCGAGTCACGGAGATTGGCCTAGATTGTGCATACGACAACGAAATTTGGATTTTTGAGATGCATTGGGTTCCTATATCATAAATACACATTTCTCCTTCAGGACTCAAGTCCAAATTATGTATAGAAAAAAAGATACGTGTATTCAGTGTTTTCGCGTTTACTAAATCAACCGAGTCACGGAGATTGGCCTAGATTGTGCATACGACAACGAAATTTGGATTTTCGAGTTGCATTGGGTTCCTATATCTTAAATACACATTTCTCCTTCAGGACTCAAGTCCAAATTATGTATAGAAAAAAAAGATACGTGTATTCAGTGTTTTCGCGTTTACTAAATCAACCGAGTCACGGAGATTGGCCTAGATTGTGCATACGACAACGAAATTTGGATTTTCAAGTTGCATTGGGTTCCTATATGTTAAATACACATTTCTCCTTCAGGACTCAAGTCCAAATTATGTATAGAAAAAAAAGATACGTGTATTCAGTGTTTTCGCGTTTACTAAATTAACCGAGTCACGGAGATTGGCCTAGATTGTGCATACGACAACGAAATTTGGATTTTCGAGTTGCATTGGGTTCCTATATCATAAATACACATTTCTCCTTTAGGACTCAACTCCAAATTATGTATAGAAAAAAAAAGATACGTGTATTCAGTGTTTTCGCGTTTACTAAATTAACCGAGTCACGGAGATTGGCCTAGATTGTGCATACGACAACGAAATTTGGATTTTTGAGATGCATTGGGTTCCTATATCATAAATACACATTTCTCCTTCAGGACTCAAGTCCAAATTATGTATAGAAAAAAAGATACGTGTATTCAGTGTTTTCGCGTTTACTAAATCAACCGAGTCACGGAGATTGGCCTAGATTGTGCATACGACAACGAAATTTGGATTTTCGAGTTGCATTGGGTTCCTATATCTTAAATACACATTTCTCCTTCAGGACTCAAGTCCAAATTATGTATAGAAAAAAAAGATACGTGTATTCAGTGTTTTCGCGTTTACTAAATTAACCGAGTCACGGAGATTGGCCTAGATTGTGCATACGACAACGAAATTTGGATTTTCGAGTTGCATTGGGTTCCTATATCATAAATACACATTTCTCCTTCAGGACTCAAGTCCAAATTATGTATAGAAAAAAAAGATACGTGTATTCAGTGTTTTCGCGTTTACTAAATTAACCGAGTCACGGAGATTGGCCTAGATTGTGCATACGACAACGAAATTTGGATTTTTGAGATGCATTGGGTTCCTATATCATAAATACACATTTCTCCTTCAGGACTCAAGTCCAAATTATGTATAGAAAAAAAGATACGTGTATTCAGTGTTTTCGCGTTTACTAAATCAACCGAGTCACGGAGATTGGCCTAGATTGTGCATACGACAACGAAATTTGGATTTTCGAGTTGCATTGGGTTCCTATATGTTAAATACACATTTCTCCTTCAAGACTCAAGTCCAAATTATGTATAGAAAAAAAAGATACGTGTATTCAGTGTTTTCGCGTTTACTAAATTAACCGAGTCACGGAGATTGGCCTAGATTGTGCATACGACAACGAAATTTGGATTTTCGAGTTGCATTGGGTTCCTATATCATAAATACACATTTCTCCTTCAGGACTCAAGTCCAAATTATGTATAGAAAAAAAGATACGTGTATTCAGTGTTTTCGCGTTTACTAAATCAACCGAGTCACGGAGATTGGCCTAGATTGTGCATACGACAACGAAATTTGGATTTTTGAGTTGCATTGGGTTCCTATATCATAAATACACATTTCTCCTTCAGGACTCAAGTCCAAATTATGTATAGAAAAACAGATACGTGTATTCAGTGTTTTCGCGTTTACTAAATTAACCGAGTCACGGAGATTGGCCTAGATTGTGCATACGACAACGAAATTTGGATTTTCGAGTTGCATTGGGTTCCTATATCATAAATACACATTTCTCCTTCAGGACTCAAGTCCAAATTATGTATAGAAAAAAAGATACGTGTATTCAGTGTTTTCGCGTTTACTAAATCAACCGAGTCACGGAGATTGGCCTAGATTGTGCATACGACAACGAAATTTGGATTTTCGAGTTGCATTGGGTTCCTATATGTTAAATACACATTTCTCCTTCAGGACTCAAGTCCAAATTATGTATAGAAAAAAAAGATACGTGTATTCAGTGTTTTCGCGTTTACTAAATTAACCGAGTCACGGAGATTGGCCTAGATTGTGCATACGACAACGAAATTTGGATTTTCGAGTTGCATTGGGTTCCTATATCATAAATACACATTTCTCCTTTAGGACTCAACTCCAAATTATGTATAGAAAAAAAAAGATACGTGTATTCAGTGTTTTCGCGTTTACTAAATTAACCGAGTCACGGAGATTGGCCTAGATTGTGCATACGACAACGAAATTTGGATTTTTGAGTTGCATTGGGTTCCTATATCATAAATACACATTTCTCCTTCAGGACTCAAGTCCAAATTATGTATAGAAAAAAAGATACGTGTATTCAGTGTTTTCGCGTTTACTAAATCAACCGAGTCACGGAGATTGGCCTAGATTGTGCATACGACAACGAAATTTGGATTTTCGAGTTGCATTGGGTTCCTATATCTTAAATACACATTTCTCCTTCAGGACTCAAGTCCAAATTATGTATAGAAAAAAAAGATACGTGTATTCAGTGTTTTCGCGTTTACTAAATCAACCGAGTCACGGAGATTGGCCTAGATTGTGCATACGACAACGAAATTTGGATTTTCAAGTTGCATTGGGTTCCTATATGTTAAATACACATTTCTCCTTCAGGACTCAAGTCCAAATTATGTATAGAAAAAAAAGATACGTGTATTCAGTGTTTTCGCGTTTACTAAATTAACCGAGTCACGGAGATTGGCCTAGATTGTGCATACGACAACGAAATTTGGATTTTCGAGTTGCATTGGGTTCCTATATCATAAATACACATTTCTCCTTTAGGACTCAACTCCAAATTATGTATAGAAAAAAAAAGATACGTGTATTCAGTGTTTTCGCGTTTACTAAATTAACCGAGTCACGGAGATTGGCCTAGATTGTGCATACGACAACGAAATTTGGATTTTTGAGATGCATTGGGTTCCTATATCATAAATACACATTTCTCCTTCAGGACTCAAGTCCAAATTATGTATAGAAAAAAAGATACGTGTATTCAGTGTTTTCGCGTTTACTAAATCAACCGAGTCACGGAGATTGGCCTAGATTGTGCATACGACAACGAAATTTGGATTTTCGAGTTGCATTGGGTTCCTATATCTTAAATACACATTTCTCCTTCAGGACTCAAGTCCAAATTATGTATAGAAAAAAAAGATACGTGTATTCAGTGTTTTCGCGTTTACTAAATTAACCGAGTCACGGAGATTGGCCTAGATTGTGCATACGACAACGAAATTTGGATTTTCGAGTTGCATTGGGTTCCTATATCATAAATACACATTTCTCCTTCAGGACTCAAGTCCAAATTATGTATAGAAAAAAAAGATACGTGTATTCAGTGTTTTCGCGTTTACTAAATTAACCGAGTCACGGAGATTGGCCTAGATTGTGCATACGACAACGAAATTTGGATTTTTGAGATGCATTGGGTTCCTATATCATAAATACACATTTCTCCTTCAGGACTCAAGTCCAAATTATGTATAGAAAAAAAGATACGTGTATTCAGTGTTTTCGCGTTTACTAAATCAACCGAGTCACGGAGATTGGCCTAGATTGTGCATACGACAACGAAATTTGGATTTTCGAGTTGCATTGGGTTCCTATATGTTAAATACACATTTCTCCTTCAAGACTCAAGTCCAAATTATGTATAGAAAAAAAAGATACGTGTATTCAGTGTTTTCGCGTTTACTAAATTAACCGAGTCACGGAGATTGGCCTAGATTGTGCATACGACAACGAAATTTGGATTTTCGAGTTGCATTGGGTTCCTATATCATAAATACACATTTCTCCTTCAGGACTCAAGTCCAAATTATGTATAGAAAAAAAGATACGTGTATTCAGTGTTTTCGCGTTTACTAAATCAACCGAGTCACGGAGATTGGCCTAGATTGTGCATACGACAACGAAATTTGGATTTTTGAGTTGCATTGGGTTCCTATATCATAAATACACATTTCTCCTTCAGGACTCAAGTCCAAATTATGTATAGAAAAACAGATACGTGTATTCAGTGTTTTCGCGTTTACTAAATTAACCGAGTCACGGAGATTGGCCTAGATTGTGCATACGACAACGAAATTTGGATTTTCGAGTTGCATTGGGTTCCTATATCATAAATACACATTTCTCCTTCAGGACTCAAGTCCAAATTATGTATAGAAAAAAAGATACGTGTATTCAGTGTTTTCGCGTTTACTAAATCAACAGAGTCACGGTGATTGGCCTAGATTGTGCATACGACAACGAAATTTGGATTTTCGAGTTGCATTGGGTTCCTATATGTGAAATACACATTTCTCTTTCAGGACTCAAGTCCAAATTATGTATAGAAAAAAAGATACGTGTATTCAGTGTTTTCGCGTTTACTAAATCAACCGAGTCACGGAGATTGGCCTAGATTGTGCATACGACAACGAAATTTGGATTTTCGAGTTGCATTAAGTTCCTATATCATAAATACACATTTCTCCTTCAGGACTCAAGTCCAAATTATGTATAGAAAAAAATATACGTGTATTCAGTGTTTTCGCGTTTACTAAATCAACCGAGTCACGGAGATTGGCCTAGATTGTGCATACGACAACGAAATTTGGATTTTCGAGTTGCATTGGGTTCCTATATCATAAATACACATTTCTCCTTCAGAACTCAAGTCCAAATTATGTATAGAAAAAAAGATACGTGTATTAAGTGTTTTCGCGTTTACTAAATCAACCGAGTCACGGAGATTGGCCTAGATTGTGCATACGACAACGAAATTTGGATTTTCGAGTTGCATTGGGTTCCTATATGTTAAATACACATTTCTCCTTCAGGACTCAAGTCCAAATTATGTATAGAAAAAAAAGATACGTGTATTCAGTGTTTTCGCGTTTACTAAATTAACCGAGTCACGGAGATTGGCCTAGATTGTGCATACGACAACGAAATTTGGATTTTCGAGTTGCATTGGGTTCCTATATCATAAATACACATTTCTCCTTTAGGACTCAACTCCAAATTATGTATAGAAAAAAAAAGATACGTGTATTCAGTGTTTTCGCGTTTACTAAATTAACCGAGTCACGGAGATTGGCCTAGATTGTGCATACGACAACGAAATTTG
This sequence comes from Cuscuta epithymum, assembly GCA_945859915.1. Classification (NCBI taxonomy): domain Eukaryota; kingdom Viridiplantae; phylum Streptophyta; class Magnoliopsida; order Solanales; family Convolvulaceae; genus Cuscuta; species Cuscuta epithymum. The sequence goes on from CAMAPF010000876.1 coordinate 18,107, forward strand.
GATTTTCGAGTTGCATTGGGTTCCTATATCATAAATACACATTTCTCCTTCAGGACTCAAGTCCAAATTATGTATAGAAAAAAAGATACGTGTATTCAGTGTTTTCGCGTTTACTAAATCAACCGAGTCACGGAGATTGGCCTAGATTGTGCATACGACAACGAAATTTGGATTTTCGAGTTGCATTGGGTTCCTATATGTTAAATACACATTTCTCCTTCAGGACTCAAGTCCAAATTATGTATAGAAAAAAAAGATACGTGTATTCAGTGTTTTCGCGTTTACTAAATTAACCGAGTCACGGAGATTGGCCTAGATTGTGCATACGACAACGAAATTTGGATTTTCGAGTTGCATTGGGTTCCTATATCATAAATACACATTTCTCCTTTAGGACTCAACTCCAAATTATGTATAGAAAAAAAAAGATACGTGTATTCAGTGTTTTCGCGTTTACTAAATTAACCGAGTCACGGAGATTGGCCTAGATTGTGCATACGACAACGAAATTTGGATTTTTGAGTTGCATTGGGTTCCTATATCATAAATACACATTTCTCCTTCAGGACTCAAGTCCAAATTATGTATAGAAAAAAAGATACGTGTATTCAGTGTTTTCGCGTTTACTAAATCAACCGAGTCACGGAGATTGGCCTAGATTGTGCATACGACAACGAAATTTGGATTTTCGAGTTGCATTGGGTTCCTATATGTTAAATACACATTTCTCCTTCAGGACTCAAGTCCAAATTATGTATAGAAAAAAAAGATACGTGTATTCAGTGTTTTCGCGTTTACTAAATTAACCGAGTCACGGAGATTGGCCTAGATTGTGCATACGACAACGAAATTTGGATTTTCGAGTTGCATTGGGTTCCTATATCATAAATACACATTTCTATTTCAGGACTCAAGTCCAATATATGTATAGAAAAAAAGATACGTGTATTCAGTGTTTTCGCGTTTACTAAATCAACCGAGTCACGGAGATTGACCTAGATTGTGCATACGACAACGAAATTTGGATTTTCGAGTTGCATTGGGTTCCTATATCATAAATACACATTTCTCCTTCAGGACTCAAGTCCAAATTATGTATAGAAAAAAAGATACGTGTATTCAGTGTTTTCGCGTTTACTAAATCAACCGAGTCACGGAGATTGGCCTAGATTGTGCATACGACAACGAAATTTGGATTTTCGAGTTGCATTGGGTTCCTATATCATAAATACACATTTCTCCTTCAGGACTCAAGTCCAAATTATGTATAGAAAAAAAGATACGTGTATTCAGTGTTTTCGCGTTTACTAAATCAACCGAGTCACGGAGATTGGCCTAGATTGTGCATACGACAACGAAATTTGGATTTTTGAGTTGCATTGGGTTCCTATATCATAAATACACATTTCTCCTTCAGGACTCAAGTCCAAATTATGTATAGAAAAACAGATACGTGTATTCAGTGTTTTCGCGTTTACTAAATTAACCGAGTCACGGAGATTGGCCTAGATTGTGCATACGACAACGAAATTTGGATTTTCGAGTTGCATTGGGTTCCTATATCATAAATACACATTTCTCCTTCAGGACTCAAGTCCAAATTATGTATAGAAAAAAAGATACGTGTATTCAGTGTTTTCGCGTTTACTAAATCAACCGAGTCACGGAGATTGGCCTAGATTGTGCATACGACAACGAAATTTGGATTTTAGAGTTGCATTGGGTTCCTATATGTTAAATACACATTTCTCCTTCAGGACTCAAGTCCAAATTATGTATAGAAAAAAAAGATACGTGTATTCAGTGTTTTCGCGTTTACTAAATTAACCGAGTCACGGAGATTGGCCTAGATTGTGCATACGACAACGAAATTTGGATTTTCGAGTTGCATTGGGTTCCTATATCATAAATACACATTTCTCCTTTAGGACTCAAGTCCAAATTATGTATAGAAAAAAAAAGATACGTGTATTCAGTGTTTTCGCGTTTACTAAATTAACCGAGTCACGGAGATTGGCCTAGATTGTGCATACGACAACGAAATTTGGATTTTTGAGTTGCATTGGGTTCCTATATCATAAATACACATTTCTCCTTCAGGACTCAAGTCCAAATTATGTATAGAAAAAAAGATACGTGTATTCAGTGTTTTCGCGTTTACTAAATCAACCGAGTCACGGAGATTGGCCTAGATTGTGCATACGACAACGAAATTTGGATTTTCGAGTTGCATTGGGTTCCTATATGTTAAATACACATTTCTCCTTCAGGACTCAAGTCCAAATTATGTATAGAAAAAAAAGATACGTGTATTCAGTGTTTTCGCGTTTACTAAATTAACCGAGTCACGGAGATTGGCCTAGATTGTGCATACGACAACGAAATTTGGATTTTCGAGTTGCATTGGGTTCCTATATCATAAATACACATTTCTATTTCAGGACTCAAGTCCAATATATGTATAGAAAAAAAGATACGTGTATTCAGTGTTTTCGCGTTTACTAAATCAACCGAGTCACGGAGATTGACCTAGATTGTGCATACGACAACGAAATTTGGATTTTCGAGTTGCATTGGGTTCCTATATGTTAAATACACATTTCTCCTTCAAGACTCAAGTCCAAATTATGTATAGAAAAAAAAGATACGTGTATTCAGTGTTTTCGCGTTTACTAAATTAACCGAGTCACGGAGATTGGCCTAGATTGTGCATACGACAACGAAATTTGGATTTTCGAGTTGCATTGGGTTCCTATATCATAAATACACATTTCTCCTTCAGGACTCAAGTCCAAATTATGTATAGAAAAAAAAAGATACGTGTATTCAGTGTTTTCGCGTTTACTAAATTAACCGAGTCACGGAGATTGGCCTAGATTGTGCATACGACAACGAAATTTGGATTTTTGAGTTGCATTGGGTTCCTATATCATAAATACACATTTCTCCTTCAGGACTCAAGTCCAAATTATGTATAGAAAAAAAGATACGTGTATTCAGTTTTTTCGCGTTTACTAAATCAACCGAGTCACGGAGATTGG
>CAMAPF010000877.1:0-12500 GCA_945859915.1 Cuscuta epithymum
GATGGGGTTATCCCGTATGTTATTACGCTTTACATTTGGCTTTTTGCCTGATGGTGTTTATTACCAAATTGGGGAGCTTCTGTATGATTCCTTTCTCAAAAGTCTTTCTCAAATGGGTAGTGTGAATAGATTATTCAAAATCGACTTAGCTTCCTCATTCAATCATATCCCAAAAAGTATGGTCTTAAAAAAGGTCAAGCAATTCGTTGGGGATAATCAAGTAGTACAGTTCATTTCCTCTTTTATGGATCTACCTATCTATGATAATTATCATGAGGAATTGGAATGGTCTCCAATACTGAAAAGAGATAGTATACCACCAGCGGGAGAAATCTCTAGGATTTTATTCAATATTGTCTTAGTGGACCTATTCGACAGAGAGTTTGCTAAAAGGTTTCCTGGAGTGACCTTTCATAGATGTATAGATGAAGTTTTTATTTCAACCCGAGATGAGGTATTTACAGATGAGTTAGGATTAGCATTTTTGAGTTATGCTGGTCTGGTTGGTCGAATTCAGTCTATTTGCCCTGGTCAAAAAGAGTATTTGAGTGTATTCAATAGAAAGTGTTTGAGTGTATTCAATAAGAAGATGTTAGTTTACCTAGACATGGATGGAAATGTGAAGTTGTGCAAGCCTGAGGAAGCAAATAAGCAAATAGGTAAATGATATAGCAAGTCACCACGCAGAGTATGTATATTAAGAACCTAACGGACCCTATACAAAGAGAATACGATCAAATGTGTACATTGTTTTATCGTATTCGTCTTCACTTATATACGTAGTTGGGCCTGGCCATAAACAAGATATAGCAGGCTAAAGGCCCATCTTCTTAGTTTAGTTCTCTCTTTTCAAGTCAAGAATGTGCCAACCGAGGCCATTGAATTCGCTGCAGTGCAGATATCATCATATAATAATAAGTTATTCTTTTTACTGAATCAGCTACTAATCACATGTTTGGAATCGATCTAGCTGATTATCCGGTCGTTTAGTAAGCCCGAAAGCAAGAGAAAGAAGGTTTCCTTTACCACGGGAACTGCAGTAGCGGAACTAGCACGACGAACAATGCTCGACACTCTGTCAAGCGAGCCCCTCTCATTATCTATTTCGAGGCCGGGTTTACTTGTTTATATGTCTACTCTCTTATCTTACTCCGGAAAATTCCCCTGGAGTATACAAACTTCATTTTTATGAAGCTAGTTTCCGTGCTGAAACTGGTGTTGTGGTCAGAAGGGATTTTTTATTTGTTTATATAGGATCTGCTGCTCCAACTGTATCTACTTGTGATGTACCTGGGGTTTGTTTGGCCTCTTCCGTAACCCTTGCCGCTGATGGTTATGGGTAAACCACAGTAAAGCAGAAAGGATAGCCTCTCAGAGAACGTTTTCGTCGCCGTCCTAGCCGAGAGAGAAGTCTATAAAGCCGCTATGGTCTGGGCTCTCACTCACGTCGTCCATCCCGGGGACTCCATTACGCTTCTCGCCCTATTAGCCGGCGGCAACCGTGGTAATTCATTCATTTAAGCCAGTCCCGTGCTCATCCGCATTTCACAAGCAATTGATGAGTGTCCCCTGCTCCTCTCCCTATTGGGAGAGCTGCTACGCTCCTTGGACTTATGTTCTGTTTATTGATATTTTCCTGCTTGTGAATCCCCTTTAATGAAATAGATCGGTCTTCCCGCTTAATCAGTACAAGATTCCTCGCTTCTTCCTCAAGGATGGATTCTATAGCTGGTCAAGACAAGACTTCTGCTACGAGCTGATTAGTTTATTTACTATTATAGATAAGATAGAACGGGCAGAGCCCCAAGAAATGGGCGAAGAGCTGGATAGAATAGCGGATTCTCTGCCAAGGAGCCGAGTGAAACAAGTGAATCCGGAAGGAAAGGGACTTATTTCCTCCCGACGTGCATGCTCAGTGAGCATTTTATTGTCTATCCCCGAGTCAGTCAAAGATGTCTGGTGATAGAGCCCTTCTTTCTTAGTCAGATTCTTTCCTTACTTGAAACCAAAGCAACTCTTTCACCTCTCCACGGACACTGTCACTAAACCATAGCTACTTTCATCATCGATCTAGTGGCATTCTGTCTTTCATTCCCTCCACCTCTACTCTTATACGAGGAGGCTAACTAGGTGAAGAACTCAAGACGGTATATCATGAGGAGTCAAGATGGCTCTGTCGAAAGAAATCTGGCATAGTTGAGGGGGAGACAAGAGTGGCGCAGCGGTTCGGAATCGTAGAAGGAAGACTCTATCCCGCCGCGGTCAAATACCCGGCAATCTCCAAAATGTTAGCTGGTACTTCACCTCATAAGAAAAGTATGAGGCTGATTGACGTAGAATAAGAGTGATAGGCTTCTAGAGAAGGCAACTCCTTGAAAGCAAGAAGGACTTTATCACCTGGGATAGCTTGAATTTAGCTAGTTCTATTTTCACTAATCCGAATCTGTGTTCTGAGTTGATAACTGCCCTCTGTCTTCTTCCTTTTTGAGAGGCGTGTATGCTAGCTTATAATAAAGAAGCTGCTGGGATCCATTTACCTGCCTGCCTTCTTATCCTTTGCTTGCCTGTATAGTCGGAGATAGCCCTTTGTCAGGAATTTCGGGATGCTTAAGAGAATGCTGCTGCTGCTTCTGAGTTATGACTTCAATCTAGATGCGACTGAAAGGGCAAAAGCGGATTCAATAGCTGCCTAAGAGCTTCTTCTTGCAAAGAGCCTTTTCGCTATCTAAGGTTAGGTGGGAAGTCAGGTAAACGATAAGAAGCAAGAAAAAACTAAAAGGCCATCTCTTCTCTTCCTTTAAATGAAAGAGTGAATTGCCCATCGAGATGATAAACTATCTGTTGAGGAGTTGGCTTGGCTAGACATTAATGGTATCGTCAACAATCGGGCTAAGCCCATTCAGTGTGAGCTTTAGAGAACTGCTAGTCCTCATCGGCTGAGAATGCCCGGAAAGTTTATAATAAGCGCACCCGCCTTTATTCCGGAATCGTACTAAGAGCGAATTCATCCACATATGGAATTGTTCCCCTATAATCTAAAGAAAGCTGGAGACTTGTCCATTAAGCGCCTCCAAATAGGGTCTTTCATCCGACGACGTAGAAGCAGTTCTTTCTCCCTCATAGAGGAAATAAGTAAGGTGGTATGTGGTGGTATACTCTATTTATCCGCTTATTGGAACTCTGTCTAATGACCTATGCATTTTGTTATCATTTCCAGATTGACCTTCACTTCTCTATTTACTATCCCCTGAATTGCTCTTCCCTCCAGTAGATATTTTTGGTCTTAGCCAGCCTTTTACAGATAGATCTTGCTAGCCGAGGATGTTCCAAGACCCTCTGCCACTGAATGAGATAAACTCTAAGGAGTATATCAAATAAACTATTCATCGTTTGGTTGAAGAAACCTTGGATAGGACCTGCCTGGTTCCGCACCTCTGGAGGTTTTCAAAGTAGCGGACTTAGCAGTCCCTACCCGAGTCAAGCTTCATCCTTGCCACCTTTCTTGAAGACCTTCCAACACGATGACCTCAGCTTCATGGTTGTAGCTGGTAGACCCGGACTAAGTTATAAATATTCCCGGAAGGGAAAAGGCATAGAAAGCATGCGGCTAAACTATCAACGATAGTTGGCTACACCTACATCGTCGGAAGATGAATCAATTTCACAACGGGGGCGCATCAACCTTCTTGGTGGAAAACCACGTCCTATTCCTATTGACGAGCTCCAATATACTGATTTTATTCGGGATTCAAGAGTCACTCAATCTATCCATGGAGAATCGACGACCTCAATGGAAGAAGTCGTTTTGGCAAAATATGTTACGGCCGCTAACACTTATGTTTAAGCTGGACGTCATCCTATAGGCCTTCAAGAGAACAGTAGGGCAGAGTGTGGCAGTAGAATGGGCGGTGTTGCTCTTTATAGACAGCTTTTAGGAAGCCGCTCTCGGCCTTATAGGGCGCCCTTCTTTAGCTAGTTCGACCTCTGGAGACATATTTGCGTAAGAGAACACAGGCATGAATGGTGGAAGACGAATGGGACAGTTTAGCGGCGGGTTTAGACGGGGGCGTAGAGGATCAATTCTTTGTTGGTGATTCGTCCCCTGTTCATCTCCTATACTTGATCTTATAGATCTAATTCCCTTCAAGTGAATATTATCGTAAGTGATCACAGAAAGTCGAAGGGCGGTTCAAGTAGTGAATGGCTTAGTCTCGCTTTTCCTTATCTGGGCACACTTCGATCTATAACTTCATATCATGTACAATGTACAGGTGCTCCAGCAAAGGATAACGCCAGCATCGGTGCAATTACTCATATTTTGGTTGAAATAACCAGGCTGCAACAAATTTTGAAGGAAAATTGAGCCCCCCGGTTAGAGCGCTTTACCTATCATTTCTTAGAAGAGGGTCCGAAGGAGGCTCAATCTTTCACTATTCAGGAGTAAGGGAAATCAAATGCGATCTAAGCAAGACGCCCTGGAATTCCATTCTGTAGGGAAGGAGGACCTATTGAATAAGTCTCCAATCAATCGTAGGCGGGTGAGCGAATTTCTTTCTTTTTTGACTTTAGCCGATCTGATTGTGACTTGGATTAGTTTTCTATCGAATTTCCATTTGGGCTCATTGGACTCTTCTATCTAAGCTTGAGCCCGAAGCGAGTGAAACTCGTCCTTCATTTCATACCTCAGTCCGGTGCCTATGGGTTCTAGCCCCATGACCCTTCGATTGAAAGAAAGATCTCCGCTCTCCTTCTTTCGAAGTTGTAAACTGGTCGAGTCAGCTTCGTTGCTATTAGTAGTCTCAAAGTCAATAAGGTATTCAATATCGACGAAATTCGATTAGGGGAAAAAGGCCCTTTTCTAGAGGTTGTCAATCTACGAATTAGTGATCCAACTGGGCATCTTACATATGAATTCGTGCTCCAAGTATGGGCTCTTGCCCTGTCTCCATAAAATAAAGGAAGAAGAAGCCAAGACTAAGAGCTTGCTGTCAGCTTCTAGTCTCTATTCCTATCCGAGTCCCTCTTTCAGGGATAACCTACCTATTCCATGGTACCCACCTCCAAACAACTCCTAATTCCCCTAAGTCAATCTGTCAATCTTGAGACAATTCTCGCCTAACTAAGTGTACTTTTTAGCCTTTCAAAAAGGGAATTCGACCGAGAGCACCTTCTACTGCATCCAGTACTGGATAGGATGACACCCAACATACCAGAAACGGATGATCTGATTCCATTCAATTGGCTTAGATTCAATAGCAGTTGATTTTGGGCAGGAATCTGCAGGTACTTTCTCTAAGTGATATAGTTGTAAGTTCTTCCAGCTTGCCTTGAAAACTCCGTGATTCAGACGTACCAAGGGCTTGCCCGAAGGAGCCGCTTCTTGTAGCTGAGCACTCAACAAGGGAAGGGCAGTAAAGCACAGAAGACAATACAGACAACATTCTGACTTCAAGCAAATACTCATCTGCAGCCTCTTAGTTGCATGCAGTAATTTATCAAAGTGAACCGAAAAATAGTTGCACTAATACGATTGTCACCTTTATTCTTCTTCAACATCGCCAATCCCTAAAACGGACTATGTAATGTACTTTATCTGCTGGGTTACGGGCGGGCATTTTACCACCAAGGCATCTCTTCCTTCGCTAAGGCATTACATGCCAACGAACTTGGCTGACACTCTTTTCATGCCCAAGTCTTACTGAGCCCTCATACCGAAAAAGCAACCTTATCGATAAGCCCGACGCATAGCAGCTCTGTGCGTATGCAAGCATCGACCCCGCATAGCATCATCCGACAATTTAGGCAACCCGATGTTCCGACAAGGCTGAACAAGAGTAATAGCAAGAGCAAACAAGAGAGAAGAGCTGATTTCATTCTAACCAGGGATGGGAAAGCTGGTATGAACTCAAAAAGAATTGAATCCGGATCCGGAGGTGACTTCGCTACACTTCCTTCTATAAGGAAATCCCCAGTCGACTACTTACTTTCTCGTGACCCTAACAGGATTTTATTTGAAGCTGCCGATCGAGGAAAGGCTTAGAATCAATGCTTTGACCGGGAATGCCCCTTTTCTCTCATAGCCCTGCCCTAGTGGGAATCTCAGATGTGAAAAAAGGCTAAAGCCCTTTGCTACTGCTTTCAGGTATTCACTTATCAATGTTGCAGTTGATGCCGGAATAAGAGAACTTTATCTTCCAGGTATTCACTCATCCCCTCTCAGTGGCAAGAGTGAGTAGATAGCAGAAGTGATTTCATTACTCATTCCTGGGATATTAGTGAAGCTCCCCCATTAGGGGTGTTCTCACCTGTGCTATCAATAAGATCGGAGATCTGTTGTCGGGAAAAGGGACCTAGCTAGATTCTCAAGCCACCCGCAACGGCCTTAGTCCTCCCAGTTTATCACTTCCCTCCGGTGCGGTAGATACTTCAGAGAGAGGGAGGGGAAAGCGGGGAACTCAACCAAGGAAAGGAGATTACTAAAAAGGCTCTACTACGTAGTTATAGTTAGGGTTTGGAAAAGTGTGATCCAGATCGATGTAATTGACTTTCGCAAAGGTTAGCTCACTAGAATAAGGTGCTGTGGCATCTCTATCAGCTGCTTATTCCTACTAATTAGAAGTGGGTGTTCTTCGAAGCTTAGACGAGTTGAATGGAAGACAAACTGTCACACCATTCTGAGGAAGGTTCGACTGTGAAAAGAGAGAAGCTTATGTAGAGGTATTCCATTCCCCTCAAACTATTGTTTTCTCAGGATCAGGGTAGTGAATTGGCACCGGCTGTTAGAACAGCTGGCGACCATGCAAGGAAAGTCTAAGTGAAGTAGTCCATCCAGTCCGGGGGAAAAGTGAATTCAATAAATCAGTAAGATAATTAGATGGCATAGGATTGTAATTATTGTGATAGTATAAGGGTGTAAAGTCTTGTATATCTTGAATAGGCGGCTTAATCAGATTTAGACTAATCAATTCATTAATTATTTTCAGTGGAGAACCCATATTAATAAAGACCTTGGTATATATATCAGGTACAATTCTTACGTAAGGCGGAGTAGTTATAAAATGATCATGTACGGGTGCACCTTGTCTCAATAATGATTCCACTCCATACGATGAGACTTATTTTGACTGAACTCTGTCTCTGGACTAGCCTAAAATCTTATTTCATCTCCCAATCACATACATAGATATAAAGATATAATAAGAGAAAGCATACATCTTTAATAAGTTGGCTACGATTAGTCACTTCGGAAGCCATTAACCAAAGCACCGGCTTTTGACTGCCCTTCTAAGGGAAGGTAGCAGGTCTCTTGGTAAACCCCTTGTCTCTTTCTGGTAATGGTAATAGTTGAATCCTTTCTAATGCCCAAGCTCTTTCTGTTGTAAGTGAAGAGAAGACGCTATAGGTCTTTGTTGGTGTGTAGAGTAGACGGTGTTTGAAAGAACCCTTTTTTGCCGAGCAAACTCTAAATTGCATAAGAAAGGTAGGTCGGCGTAGAGAAATGCTTGATCACGCATTTACTGGCTATTCAAATTCAAATATTATTCGTGCTGCTGGTAGTTTTGAAGGGCTTTGTCTTTCGATGTAGTTCCTTTGCTTGGGCTTCTTCACGTGACGGAAAAAAGTAGGTTCATAATGAGAAAGGGATTTGCTCAAGCTGTTTCCATTGTGGTCGGTTCTACTGCTATTACCACTGCTGCTGCACCCTTATCCCAACCAAGCCGCAGAAAGCTGGAGATTTGGACCTTGGTGTTCGAGTGTTTGAAGCGGCAGCAGAAGAATCTTATCAAAATGGATGGACTAGTTAGGGGAGTCATTGCACAAAGATTCTATACCATTTTCTATATATAGTATAATTCTTATATATATCGTATAATTCTTATATGATTCTATACAAAAAAATAGAGAGAGCCATAAGACCAGATGCCAACAACTTATGACACTCAATAGGACTCAAGCCTCCATATATATCCATCCTAGAGCTCCTACAAACCTCTCCTAAGACCAGGAAGAAGTTCTTTTCTTGGCCGATGCCCAGATACCTGTAGAAAGCACACCCCTACTTACCTAGAGAATGTGGTAGGAATTCTCACTGCACCGATGGCCATATCCTTCTCAAATGATGACCTACCCAATGGTAAGCTATCTCCCCATATCAGAGCCCTGAACTGAACTCTTCTTATCGGCAATCGTTCTATCTCTCGAGTTCAAAAACCCTCAACATCTGCCTATTTAGGGTTGTGGAGAGCCCACTTGATCTTTTTGTGGCTTTGCCGAAGTTATTGCTTTTTTAGTAAGGTAGGCCTAATACGAATTGAAGTATGTTGATAGCGCCAGTGAATGTGAATAGAATAATAGTAGCATGCATCCCTCCTAATTGTCAAGGTTTTCGATATATCTTGTCTAGTAAGGCAGGCAGGTACCTAAGAGCCGGATCAAAGACCAATAGCAAGGAAATGCAACCTGAGGGGTACTTTGTGGAGATTTAGCCTGCGCAAGTTCGTTTACTCACAAAGTCTTGGTTCAAAATAGGACCGATTTGGGTATGAGGCACCTCGAAAAGGCGTGAAACCTACGAATTTTTCCCAGAGGTCTCAGAGAGTAAAAATCATAGTGAGTGGCCGAGGTTCAAATGGGTATTCGAATTGATGCAATTCCTTCTAGCCCTGAATCTGTTCATGCTAAGATCGGGAAGGACGCATCTAACAGCTACTTAGAGATGGCAAGGCAAAGGTAATCAGGGCTATTGGCCTACTCGAGACATTGAATAGTGTCTCAAGCAGCAGGCGCATTCGAGAACATCTGTGCGGGGATATCTAAACTATTGGATTCACCTCAGAGAAAGCACTTTACTGTTTGACCCGTATCCGAGGGTCACTTCTCTTAAGACAGGCCTTGGATCGCGAAGACCCGAACCGCTCCGTGGGCTGCTCCTTCTTCCTTGATAGAATAGCAAGGAACCCAGAGTCTGTGGGAGGCTTATTACTTAAACTAGTCCCCATGTTCCTCAAACGGATCTCTTAGTTGTTGAGAAGGTTGCCCAAAAGCGGTATATAAGGATATAAGGCGTACCAGTCAATAAACCAGATATAAAGATGAAAGATGGCTACTTTCGCTTCACTACGTATCTAATCTCCTAAGCTTTTGGTGCTGCTAGAAAGCGTTCAACCGGCCAGATCTACTGAATCAACAGAAAGATACGTAGGTTTTAGAAAGGAAGACTCACTAACTGATAAACTCATTTCTAAGTTCGAGGTCGACTAGATCGAGATCTTCGATCAACATCCTTACTATCCATGGTAATACCCAACATGGGACCCCCTTATACTTAGATAAGAACGACTATCTAATTCATGATGCCAATAAACCTTAGGTGCCCGTACGTACTACCCGTCATACCCTTTCACGACAGATACCGTTAGAGCGAGCGGTAGATCGAAGATAAAATATTAGACTAGAAGCGAAATACATAGTGAAACTCATTTCCCTCTCCCGTTGGTCGAGTCACTTCGTACCTCTGGTGGTGCTTCCACGGGTTAAGGAGATATTAAATATCTTCCAGCAGTGAGTGTCCCGCATTGCCTTCCCGACTTAGCCTTCTTGGGCCCTTTTCATGATGGGTTTTCGGCAGTTTCCTCCAATCCTCACCCCGTTCCCTGATGGTTGGCCTACGAACTGCTTGAGTTTGTGGACTTATAGTCTGACATCCACTGCTTGGTGTCTCAGGTCGATGTTGCTGGCCTTAGGTGGGCTTAACCCCTCTTTCTCCTCTGAAAGGTACGATTTTCATTTCTCGGTGCAGTTTAAAATAGAAATCTAAGCCAAACTAATAATAACTAATAATAGATGTAGATGCGCGTCCTTTTTAATGAAAAAGCAAAGACTTCCTGGCGAGACCCTTTCCCGCCAATACTCGAAGGGTGCTTTCTCCTCAATATAGTCTATGAGAATATGAGAACGTTTTTCTGACCAACTCTCATGGCTTTAGGAGGGGGCGGGCCCCTAAGCTAGCTCCCGCCTTCTTCCGGATTTGCTCCTAAATTCCAGCTATGATCGACCTTTCGAATGAATGAAGTTAGAAGCTAAGGGAGTGAAAGCCTTCTTTCGAAACCAAGTCGTAGTGACGAAAGGTACGAAGAGGTACGTAGTCTCTACGCTTCGTTGAACATAGTGAAACTCATTCAGAGGTACGAAGTCGCTCGACCAATTCGTTGAACATAGTGAAACTCATTCGGACCGCGTTCGTCTTAGAGCACCAGTCAAGCTCATCACTAGGTAACGAATGAGTCGAAACAGATGGTGATCAGAGGTGGACAGCTGGTGGAGCAAGGGCTGAGGCTTTAGTGTTTCAAATCCATTAAGCAGAATCTAGGGCTGCCACCCTTTGATCGTGCATCTTCCTTACTGCCTTCTTGGGGCATTCTCTCACAGGCTGCATAGAGTCTTTGAATAAAATGACTCTCTCTGCAAATATCTATACCTGTTCTGTAAGCCATAAGGAGAAAGTCTTCTTCAACGAGCCCTTCATCCCAAGTTATGAGGTAAGGATCTCCTTCTTGCTATGGAGGAGCAACCCACATGTGTTAGAGATTCCTAAGCAATAAGAATTCTATCTACCGGACCTTCCACTCCTTCTTGAGAGAGCAAGGCTTCAACTCCCACTCCCTATTGATGAAATTTTTATCTTGGGTGCTTGCCAACCAGCTGGATTAAGGGATTCACGCACAGGCTCTCTTCCCCTCCCTTGCTCCCGAATACGATTTAAGGATCCACCTTTGGTACCGATTAGATGGTACATATTAGAGAGATAAGAACAAGCTTGGCAGCCTTGGTGCGCTCCCCAGTTATATTCCTGTGGATGATAGCAAGCAAGGAAGAGCGAAGCTCTTCTCCCTTTCTTCAGTTGGTTCGGGACGCATTACGATAGCTAGGCCGGGTGGGATTATCTATCGGATGGTTATTCATCAAGTGGATCCTTTGCCCCTGACCTATGAAGTTCGTTTCACTTTCACTTAGAGTTGATAAACGAAATGAGTTACACTCATTTGAAACGGCGACTACGTACCTTGAAGTCGAGTCACTTCGTACCTCTTTGACTTAGGAGTTCCAGCGGCCAATTATGCGACAATATAGGCTGAGCGAGAATAGCATAAGTGTGTTATTAGCATTTGAAAGAACAAGGTTTGGCAAGTCAACGAGGAATTTCTTACAGTAAGATAGAAAGCAGGCTAGTCTCCGAAAATGCCCCGGACCGTGTCGTTTGGAACAAGTAAGATTTCTCAGGGTAGAAGGCCTTTCCTTGAAAGCGAGAAGGACTCCGCTTACTCACCAGGTTGACAGCGGCGGCGCGGCTACCCGAAATAAAAAATTGCTATACAAAAATGAAAATTTCGTATTCTAGTTGCAGACAATAAAGTAGCTGTGACGTGAACTGCGCTGTGCTCATCAAAGTGTTGGCTGCACCGAAATCCCATTCCCTTTTCCTTTGTGAGGAAAGCCCTCACCTTCTCTCTTCCAACCAGAATGCTTTTAGGCGTTCTGGTTTTGCTTATGCACACCGGGCTGCTTAGTCGGAATAGGCAAGCGGTGTGCTAGAGGAATACATAGATAAATTCGAGATGAAACGTCAGTTTGCAATTTACCAATATGGTTCGCAGTTTGATCCAACCGCTCCCACTCGTTATTCACCCAGCGATTGGCTTGAGTTTTCCTTTTCGGAATCCTCGCCATCAGAAATAAGTACTTCTATAGGGGCCCCACAGGTAGGCACTAGTAGTTCCGCTTCTGAGTCCGATGCATCATTCACTGAGCCGTGAAGATCTTTTGAAAAAGATTGCTAGTGAACTACAGCATCGGATGAATGACACTTCCTGACGGTATCGATTTGAATTATTTTATCCATTACAACTTGCTTGGCGAAGAAGAGGTGGGGGCGCTAGACCCCTCTATTCTAGCCGAAGTTCTCACTGATTTACAACTTCCCAGTCCAATTATAAGTTGGTACTGGGAGGAAGCCTTCAACTCCATACTTTTATTGCACGGTTGGATTTTATAACGTACAGCCAGTAATTGTCAATTTCGGATAAGTTTCAAGTTATAACATAGCCCGACGTCAAGGTGAGACGCCCAGTCCAGCTCTTTAAGAAAGAAGGTTCGTCCTAGCTTAGTCGAAGTCTAAGGCAAAACCAGAATCCCAACAGTGCTAAGCTAGTAGGATTTCCTCTTGGAAAGAAAAGACTAGATAAGCTATCCAATCAGTAGACAGGCTGGTAACTCTACGAGGTACGCAGTAACTCGACTGTAGGGATCCCGTAGAAAGCCTTCTCCTAGAATATAGAATCATTGAACGGAGGATAACAGCCGAGAAGGATATGAAAGACTACGGTTCAAAGCTTCCGAAGGAACTAGCTAGAGCGGGATCTGCTGAACCTGAGGGAATAAGGAAAGAAGCAAGCTTGGGTGCTTTATTTCTTTTTGCTTGTAGCATGATATGTAGGCTGAAC
>CAMAPF010000877.1:17500-22500 GCA_945859915.1 Cuscuta epithymum
CTTTCATACGCCCCTATCACCCATTAGTTCATTTGCTCGCCCGAAGCCTTAGCATGGTTCTTAGTAGGATTGACCCACCCTTAGCAGGGTACCAAAGAACATGAGTATTCGCAAGTCTTGGTTGCAATTGGCTATTAGGGTTTAGTATATAAGCGGCTGGCTAATGTCGCGAATTCACCGGATCTTTCCTTAAGTGAATTTCTGCATCAGTCTATGAGAAAGAATGGAGGATGAGACGCGAATCGAGTTCGCTTTGGTCTTCTCTGGAAGATCTATGATTTGGTAGCAGAGAAGGGTGTAGCTTGGAGCCCGCCATGTCATCAATAAAACCTCCCTTCATCCCAGATGAGCTGAGCCCTGAACATAGAACCATGGCGGCGAACAACGACACTTCTTTCTAAGCTTCTTTGTAAGCCTTGACCGGCTCGCGCCTTCTTTCTTTTTGTGTTACCACGTGAAAAATAGCTCCTGGCTACAACATAAGAGCCTAGCTGCTTCACTTAGCAAAGGTGGAAGTTCAGTCAATTACACATCAATAGAGACCCAAGGAGAATAATAGAAAGGCAAAGCATAGAATGTGGGGTTGAGAAACTAGTTTTCGAGAGGTTTCAAGATACTCGACTGAAAGGAGAGGGATGAAGTGACAATGAGGTCATTCAAGCATTTGGGCTTGCTTTGATGATGGGTAGGCTTGTTCCCTTCTGTGGGCTTTCATCGAAACAGGCCCAAGTCTGAATTTGTAGGATGGTCCATGTACATGTAGGCTTGGGTCTTTCATTCGGGCCCTATTGGGGCGTATAAGCTTGGGCTTTATTAACGTGGCTCATTTGACGACTCAGTACATGGATGTCACGAGTCCATTGGCATAGAATATGGAATCTTTTCCACGTAAGCTGGTTGTACAAAGCTTGTTTGTTCATATAGGCAGTGTGATTTGGGGATATTTTGTTTGCTCCGCAAGGCCAGCCAGTTTTTCACTAAATAGGCATAAGAGTATTTGAACTGCAGAAAAGTAGTGCGGAGAACTAGTCAGAATTGGGCCTGCCATCCAATTCGTGACGTGGATGATCCGCCGAATCCATTGCTTACTTCACCACGATCGATTAGGTGAAACGGTTCTGCAAAGTTTGTTTGTTCATACAGGCAGCGTGGTTATAGTAGTCATAATTGGGTCTGCCATGCAATTCGTACTGCATGGCGAGACTCCTCTACCACTCTATAAATGGAGGCTCGATAAGTGTCTTCACTTCATCAAATTCAAATAAAATCAATTTATTACTTGCACGTATGGCTATGGATGCTGCAAACAGGCTTTATGCAATTGCTGCCGAAATGGGGCAACTGCAAAATGAGATGGAAGAGCGCCGTAGAGTGCTAAACCTCTTTTTGAGGAGTGTTAGAACACCCACGCGCATTCGCGCTGCCAGAGAGCGTATCGAGGATTTGGAGGGGAGGCAGCAAGCGCTGCGGGCGGAGCAGCAAGCACTCATAGTGCAGGCTGTCACCCACGGGCACCGGGGAGACTAGAAGAGTCCGTCGACTCTTTTTCTTTTTTTTAGTATAAAAAGGTTTAAGTAGACGCAAAGTAGTGTGTTTTAATGCATGACTTTCTTTGGCTTTGTTTAGTAGAGATCTACTCCGATGCTTACTGGAGTCCTATTTATGCTAACTATCTTTGTTTGGGGAACCCTAGTCAAAAATGTTTACTACTTATGTTATTCGTGCTTAAAATTAAGTTATTTACTTTTCTATGAGGATAGAATCTTGAAATGTTAGGCTCATTTTCCGAAAATAAAGTGCGGGTTTATCTTTCTATTTTCTAAAATAGAAAGAGAGAGCCCCTCCAATTTGAATTGGACTGTACCTTCCCTTTTATTGAAGGCGGCTTACTCGTACTTTTCCTTTCATATGACAATTATCGCGGCCTTTTATCCGGTAGTTACGTACCCTTGATCCGTTGTCTCTTTAACACCAAGGCTCTCATCTACGAGAATAAGATAAGGACTCGATTCGTCCCACAGGTTTTCTCCTAGGTTGAGTAATCAAATGGGTCTGGAGGCCACAGTAGAAGCAGCAGCTGAGTTTCTAAACAAAAGAGTGAATAACCACAGGATTCACATATAGACTAGATGGATACAATGCGTACATTATGAAAAATGTAGCATAGGCATTCTGGCATAAAGCGAACATTTGCTGCTTCACACCCAAATAAGAAGATACAGGCCCATTTGATTACTCTGCACTTCTTGTTGATTTTGAGGTAATCTGTCATTGAAGAAATAACCTATATGAATTAGCTAAATCAAAGACAAGGTCAGAACGCAAAATAAATGAAGATGGATTTCAGGCCATAACATGTAAGAAGGTGACATGAATATCTAAACCTTCAACTGCCATGTTTTGTAGTTTTTGAATAGCTTGTTCATTACTGCATCAATAGCTCGATCATCAAGCTGCACCACAAAAAAGGTAACAAAGGCAACATTAGAATTTAGCCACTAACCGCAAAGATCTTTTTCGTTCATTCAATGTGAACATGCAAGGCAATCTTAATGCAGTAGCCATAATAAAAGTAGGCAAATAACATAAATGAATCCCAGTTTTGTTAGCATGAAAGGAACTTAAAGAAGGTTATATAAAGAACCTGACCTTGCTCAGCGGCTCAGGCTTTGGATTCAGCCGTATGTGAACATTAGCTAAAAGTATTATCAAATTTTCTCGCTGTTGTTTACAACAAAAACCAAACTTTATCTACCAAAATGTAGCCTGCCCTGATTGCAGGATCTTCTGGTAAGTTCACTCTCTCCCGTCTAGTGACTAAATGAATAAATTCATGGTGAATCCGAATCTATAAGTATATCTGCAACAAACAATACTATTACTATGTAAAAGCTACTACAACTATCAAGCTCAGAACTTAAAAATGAAAATGAAAGGTACCTCTTCGAGCTGCATGATGGCAAGCCCCAATGAAATGAGAGCGGTGCTCCGGAACTATAGCCTTTTGCTGAAGGCATCACTGCAAAGGCATATCCTGAAGCATTGGCTAACTCAACGAAGGCATCAGCTGCCTTTTCCACCCGCAACTTTGGTCCACCCACCATGACAGGCTTCACCGCGTAAGTAGCTTAATACAAGGTCTGTTTGGAAATTGAATTAGATGGCATATGAGCTTCATGGCCTACTGGCTGGAAATGTCAGCATTGTAACGGGAGAGAATATTAAGCCCTCATATGGTGGGGATGATGAGTCTTTCCTACGGAAGGTCGTTACGCCTCTCTACCGCGTCATTGAGAAGGTAACTAAAACTAGAAAAGCATAAATCATATAACTGCTGCAGCTATGTTTTAAGATCATCTGTTTGTCGATCGATCCCAGGAAGCCCAGAGAAGCAAGAATGGAAAGGCTTCTTACTCAGCTTGGTGCAACTATGATGACTTGAATGAGTATTTCTGGTATATAGGCTCTGAACTCATCGCAGCACTCACTTTTTCATCAATCTGTAGGCCTCAATTCTGTTTCTTTTTTTATAAAATCCAGGTCATCAGACTAGAGAATGACCCGTAGTTTTCTATTCCTCACCATCAGTGGAATTAGGTTGGCCAATGCGTGATGATGGAGAATTCTTCAAATCAACACGGCAAGGTAACATTCTGGTTTTACATAAGTACTGGAATGTGAATTGTTTTGAAGAAGCATCTAAGTCTATTCTTCTACTCGCCTTATTTGTCCAAGTATAGGAATAAAAATATAAGTTTTTGTCTTCTGACTAGGATTGCGTTAGCCTAACTTGGTCTGTTCATCGCGACGAGGAGCAGCAGCGGCAACATCACATAATCAATCGAATCCCACCTATCTAGCATCAAAGTAACGGAGGGTAGCGTTTTAGCCCAACTCATGGAATACTACAAAGAGCTACCAATGCAAAAGAACAAACATGGGGAGCAGCAAGAGCAAGACGACAAGCGGAGTAAAGCAGCGATGGAAAGCATCAATGCGACAAAGCAACAGTCGAAGAAACAGCAAGGGCAAACTACTATCGTCCGGGCGCTAATCAATACGAAAAGAGGGACACGCATCTCGAGACCTTACCTCGTCGAGTCGTCGAGAGCAGTGATCGGGAGGGACTGACGACCTTCATTCTGGTCCTGGAATCCTTTCAATTTGAAACGCGAAAGGTGCCCAATCTCATCACCGGTGCCTGCAGCCAATTAGCTAGACCCAGGCTCGTGATTAGCCCAAGCCAAGAAGCTAAGAACTGGAATACTGGCATGCCCTGTGCCCTTTCTTCGATTGGATCTTGACCCTGAAATGCTCCTATACCCGGAAATAGTTCTCAATGGACTTGACCACTCTTGATAGTCTCAACCGATGCACCATGCTATAGAATGCTCCTTAGTGCTACTGGCTGATACCATATGACTACATTACTTTTAGAAATGACTCTACGCGAGATGACTCTATACTCAACCGATAAACAGTCACATCATTTTTCTCTGTGTTAAGTTTGATCTGTGATTTTTCTGTCAAATCCTTAGCAATTTATACTCCCTCTCCTCTGTTTAGGAATGATCGTAGGACCTTCTCTCTTCCTTTGACTACCGATAGTGTTGCTCGGAAGTTTTCGTTCCTTTGGCTTAAAAGCATACGTACTTGCTTCAGAATGCACTGGAGTCCCCGTTTAGAACAAAAGTGAGTTAGGGTCGCGAGATGGGCGAAAGGGTCTATCATCACATGGAAAACAATCGAGCCTACCGCCTCACAGAAGCAAAGTAAATATCATGGCACGTCAAGGTGCTACTAACCACTTTTTTAGCCTCATCTTAAAAAACAGAAAAGCGATAGCGAATTTATAGTCTGCCCAGATGGTGGTATCCGTGACTGCTCCGTGAATTCCGCTAAGTAACCGCGAGTGCTGCGTCGGCGTACAGGTGGGAGTCTTCTTCTTTGTTTCAGACCGCCCCAGTGGTTTTCATTTTATCTTTCTATCGTACTACTGA
>CAMAPF010000877.1:30000-34088 GCA_945859915.1 Cuscuta epithymum
TGTTAATGGACGAGGAAGTGACATATAAAGAATAGGAATCGAATAAGCTGCTGATTTACTGGGATTATTCCCTTCACTCTTTGGCCGGGTGAGCAAGTGGGAGACATAAGAGAATCTCTTGCCTTCTATAAAAGCAGTTCATTGCTTTTTGAGAAAAAGTCCATCAAGTTCAGTCCTACGTTTCACCCTGCCTAGGGAAAGGGAAAAGAGGGACTCCTATGACGGGTTTGATAAGGAAGTTTCTAAGGCGAAGGAGGTTTTTTATTTCCTTGGAGAGCGTCGAAGTTATAAGATGACTATTCTTACCCGTGTCTAGGATCAATCCCAATAGTAGGGTGTCTCACAGTTCACCTGATAGTATCAATAGTTGTCCCACGAAAGCTTTATTTATTAGATATATGTAGTGAATGAAACTATTCATTCTTGGCGGCAGTATTCGTACCCGTGGTTGCATTTCCCTTTTTAAGCATGTAAGGGCAGTTCCAGCATGCCTACAAGTAAGAAATTGAACTTGATATTCATTCCCCAGTCCGGTAACCTTTCCAGTGCTTAGGTTAGTCCATATATCCCGAGGTTATACCGTTCAAAACTCTCTAAAGAGCTAAGGGACTTGAAGTTATACCAATCCCCCACCCACTCCAAACGAACTAAACAAGTCAATTGCAAAGAGAGAAGCTCATACTGTTGGACTCCTCTCCATCAAGTTGCTAGCCATCAGTGGTTGATCTAGTAGTTAGAAGGAGAGATGTATTTATCTCGGCCGGGCAAAAGCTTATTAGTTTACTTCTCCATCAAGCCAGTTCAAACCATTTATTTTCTCTGCCCGGATAGCGAGCCTAAAAGCTAACAGGCCTAAAGGGATACCAGAATAGGGCGATCTCTCTCTCAATACCTTTCCTTCCTCCTCCACTCATGAGGTTAGGGAATTCAACTTCCCCTTCTATCTCTTCCCAGAACTATCGAAGACGGAATCGGGTTGATTTCCGAGTCAGTACAGAATGAGTGACTACTCGATAGAAATGCCCCTATTAATAAGGAGGGATTGGGTCGTTGTTAAGTAACCTAGCCTGAATTACATCCAACCTCACTGACGAAAGGGAACCCTTCACTCCCGCTAGGGCCAAGATGTGGTTATTATACCACTGGATCGACAGACTAGGTGGGAAGAGGGAGTGAACTTCCTCGTCTCTTGCTTGATAGTTCCCGCTTGTTCCCTGTCTGAAGTCAAGGCGCCATAGTTCTTCCACTAATTCAATTACCCTTGTCAAGGAATGCATTTATTCTTGTGAATGGACCGATTGCTCGATAGTCCAAAGTCCGAACTCTGACCATAGATTAATGTAAATTGGTCTTTTGACCTGCCCTTTCCTTAGCTTTCGAGTATTCTTACCTGCCTTTCTTTACGGAAGAGGTGAGTTTTCCTTAGTTTTCTTTCATTCCCGTATCTCCGAACCTGGCAACCTTGTAGAACTTGAGTAGGGGGACCTCTGATAGCCCCAGTTACGGATACTGCTCAAGGTTGACTGGACTGCCATAACAATTGATGGATAGGAGCCTACTCTAACTAAGAGCAGCTTCTCTAGTGAATCGCATAGGAAGGATCACAAAGGATAGAATTCCTGCCATCGGTTAGAGCGTCTAGACTGAGACCTGGGGATATAGCTCCAAGCCCAGCATCCGAAGCATGCGAATCCACGCAAGCCATTGAGAAAGCCTCTGCCTTAGCATAAAAGCAAGAGGTTCCAATCGGTCAAATTTCATGAAATAGAAGCCCCCCAGGGAAGTGCTGCGCTTTTCAGCACCTTTGGCAGACCTCAAATAGTCGCGATTTCCTTCAACAGATGGGTGCTCTTTCTTCTTCTGAGTGAGTGGATTAGCTAGGCGGAGAAATTCGCCAAGAAGAGATCCTCTATTCTTTTATTTATTCTAGTAGGATGGTATGGTAATACATTTAGGACTTACCAGGCTGGGATATAATCTCAGGTCAGGTTGCTTTCTCCTTCCTTCCTAGTTTTTTTTCTGGTAGATGAAAGGCGAGGAATTTATTGCTCTCGCTTTGCGCTTCGCCGCTATTTGTTTTTCTATATAGGCCTTTCTATATAAATAATGCTGGAGCTCGCTTGTTCGCTATGGGCTTATTGCTCGACTAATAAGTCGAGGCCCAGTTCATATTCTTTACTTGCTGGGGTTGAGACCTTAAAGAGATCAACCAATACGCATACTGACGCAACACTAGGGTGGTCGTAGATCAGCTGATTGGGGCGTCCATTGGTGGAACTCAGCCGGAACCTCAATACTGTGTAGTGCCCGAAGAATTACTACTCAATTTGGTCTAGTTTAGTGATAGAGGTGGGGGTTGGGTGGGGTGGTTCGCTGTGGCTCTAATGCCGGCGATGAAGCAAACAAATAGGAGAACATTCAGACCTCTCTGAGATTCAGAGGAGCTGGTTACAGGAGGTATTCCTGTAAGCCTTGTAACATTAACCCATCACTGGTTTCGGCACATTCTTGTCGCCCTCTCTCCAGGGATCAAAACCTATGCCTTTATCAGTCTGGGTTAGGCTTTCCGGCTGTAGGAGTTGATTGCCCTATAATAGTAGGTTTTAGTATGCTTAATCCGCTTCATATTTGCTAATGTAGCAACATGACTTTCTATCCTGCTAGGGGAAGCAACAGGAAGGCGAAGCCTAGGTGATGAGGGCGGGTCGATAGACCGGCGGAGGAGAACTCAATTACTAGCAAGCAAGGGAGAAAGTACTAAAAGTATGGAGGTCAGTCAATTCTCCTGGCAGTGAGGAGGGACTTTCATAAGGCAGTGTATAAGGTAAAATAATGCTCGTTATTTATTATAGGCTTCCACTCGCTCCATTTGATAGTTTGAAGTTTGAAGATGACTATTCCTATCCTGTCTAAGGTGTGTAGGATTTCTCCCAATAGTAGGGAGTCTCTCCTAAAGTTATTGTTCACCTGATAGTATACTCGTATCAGTAGTAGTTCGGAGAGAGCTTTATTAGATATATGTAGTGAATAGTTTCCTTCTTGGTATAAGGCGACAGAGGCGAGAAGGGTAGGTAAAGAACTATTCAAAGCACAAGGGATAATTAAGGGGCGTCATAGTTGGCACTAATTGCTATATTTCTTTCCATGTCTTAGTAATCTTTATCGGGAAGGTCTAAAAGATTCTTATTGGAAGGTTTTAGTTGCAGTGAATGAAGATTTCTTCTTGTGCGGGAAAAGGGCTATCTTTCGTTCCTCTCGCTTTGCCCGAGCCAACCTTTCTATATAGGGCGATAAAAGTTCCAGAAGTTGCACTTTTTTTATTATTTGAAATCCTCTGGACAAAAAAGAAAGTCAAAGCCCAACTTACCTCCTATTTCTTCTATTGTAGAGTTATATGTCACCGGTCTTGGCTTGAAAAGATTGATGAAAGGCTTAGCCTAACCAACCCCAGAGAGTCAATGGGTAGGCGCAGGTTGAGATCTAATCAGGTTGGACTACCCGATACAAAACAAAAAAGCACAAATCATGTTTCAGAACTCGTACAGATCTTATTCTAGGATCAAAGGGCCTATTAGCAGATTTTATAGTCATAAAACAGAATTGGATCTTCTCTTCCTGTCTTTGTACTGTAGCTCCGGACGTGAGTTGAGGAAAGAATGCCTGATCTCGTCCACTCTCTTTATGAATGGGAAGAACTAACATGGACCACGTTATCAATTTCAATCAATGGATCAATCGAAGAGTCCAATCCTATATATAACTTATAGGGGATGGCACACGACCCGGCTAATAAGCTTTTCATGTTCAAGTTGGGTTTGAGTCTTTTTCTTCGTGCGGAGGTGGAGTCTGAAAGTAGTGGCGAGGTGAGAGGCGAAGTTCTTTTTTCGAACGGGATCGATAAGCTTCAATCGTGCGAGATCAGACCCTGTAATGGTATCAATAGCAACGACTGCGTCACTTGCTCCTTTAGAAAGATCGAAGTGAGGTGAGAATAGACTCGACCGTAGGGAGAGGGAGTGAAGTAAGGCAATCGACTCATCCACTGACCGGGCTCCCACCTCTCCTTAGTGAAAATCATGCAACTCGCA
>CAMAPF010000878.1:0-27790 GCA_945859915.1 Cuscuta epithymum
TGTAGGTGTCACTTGGAAAGAAGACACATCTTGAGGAATCATTAAATGATTTTTTGACAATATAACCCATTAACCCCTCTTGAAATACTCCTAAATATGTTGTCTTGGTTTTATAAAAAGGGTTAAAACGGAAAATAGCATAAGATGTTGTCTTAGGTGTAATAAACCGAAAGTCCGACACTAATTGTTTACAGTAAAATCCTCCAAAATTGCACCTCATTGTGTCATTGTGAACCGGATGAAGTTTATGATATTAATATGTATAATACTAACTAATACACTTTAGTGGGGTTCATTATCAATCACAAGCATAAAATTGCGCACTTCTTAAGATACCATGTGATTTATCAAACTTAGCATTTTGGTGAAAGTTGAACATATAGAGTTCTTTGTTAATTCAAAATATGTTTATTTTACTGATTTAGTCTCCACATGAGCACACATTAAAGGATACCATGTACCCTATACATGTACTTTTGTATTCCAATTGCTTATGATTGAAGACTACAGAACCTTAATTTTACAAGGCACGCGGCAGCATGAGGCGTTTTGATTCATTTTACTCGAAGCCCGAGGCGGAGGCTAGAAGCGAGGGATAAGGCGCGTGGGTGTGCCTAGCGCCTTTGCTAGTGCCTTTTAAACTTATTAGTAATTACATACCAAACGAGCACATACATAGTAATTACATACCAAACGAGCACATACAATTATCCAACAACATCCAAGCCATCCCAAAAGATATTGGGGTCGGCTAACATGATAAAAAATGGAGCCCAAATTTTTAAGTAAAATGTTCCTTATATTTGAGTGCTCAACAATCATCTGCTCTTGAAGCTGTCCTTTAAGCAATATCATGAAGTGCGACAGATGCTGAAAGATCGCACGTCCCAACTCCCAACCTTTATTGTTAGGAGATTTTCAGAATTTCCACAAGTTTAAATTTTAAATGATGAACCTAACAAACTAGTTATTCACTTATTCACTATTCTTTTCCAGTAAGAAACAAAATAATGTCTTTCTAGGGAGTGAATGCTAACCTTGACGGATCTCCGTGAGCAGCCATCCAAGGCTCCACCATTGATGCTCCAAAGGCATCTGCAATTTGCTTGCTTCCCAATGAGGACTTACAACATTCAGCCAAATTAGCTTGCTTAGCTACCCAATGCAGCACCTTCAACCCATCTTCGAAAGCTGCAGGAAATCGATTCTCTGGAGCTAACCTGTACCCAACGGCCAACACAATCACATCACACAGCTTGGCGATCCTTCTACAGAAGATATCGTTCGCCACAGTATCCTTGCTTCCCGTCACAAAACCGCCGCCGTGGAATTGCAATATCACCGGCAACTTCCGGCAGTTTTTACTGGCAGGTGAGTAGCCTCTGTAAACCCCGTTAGTGGATGCCAAACTGAGATCATCTGCACTGCATCCGTGACTACTTCTCGGGTGATTATTGTAATTAAAACTCTGATTAACACTCTCCGTTCGAGAAATGGATCTATTGTTAGTGGCCGGAGAGCCGTAGCTACTTCGGCGAATAAGTGTTTGATTGGGATCGGATCCGGGAACGGACTCTGACTTGCTCACGGTAACCCTAACCTTGGATTTAGCTTGAAGTCTGAAATCGGAATCAGGGAAATCAAGGCAGGTTTGGGGAAGGAAGATTCGAATGGACAGAGAAGTTAACGGATCAATGTGTATATCTTTTGTGGCCACTCCATCCGTAAAGACGGGACTAGCGGCGGCGATGGACTCTTCCTCTGGCCGAGAAGTGACTCCAAATGCGGCGGTGCGGCTGCCATCGGGTCCGTCTGTAACCTGGTTTTGAATTCGATTCTGCAACCGATGCTTCAGCATGAATTTGAAGAATACACTATAAAGCTTCACACCGACGCTTGGCATCTTTCGCCCCCAACTCCTTTGTCTGAAACAACCTTCACGAATTACAGTACAGTAACATCAACTTTTTCACCAGATTTGAGCAACGAATGGAGATGGCGGAAAAATGATCCATGTGCAATCATTGATCACTTCGGATCACGGTATTCGAATGACAGATCTCGCGGTGTTCAAGGTTCTTTTTTGGCATGACATTTCGGGTTGATGATATACGCTGGAGTACAAGTGTACAACTCAATCATCCAACTTATTCCAACCCGAATGAATTGCATTGATCCATAACTTTGATTTCGTGCATTAAATTATTACGCAGTACGTAGTATGTAATAATAAGAAACACTAAGATCGTGGTTACTTTTCTAACCATTTTAGTTATTTTTAATATTTTTTTTATTTTATTAATAAAATATAATTTTAATATAATTTATTTATAAATCAGCAAAATTATTCCATATGTTCACTTTAGCCAGAACTTCATAAACTTCAGTTGAATTAACCACTCCATCCAATTTCGGTGTTACAATCCAGGCTCCTAGTGTTTGGGCTTATTCAATTAGTAGACATATAGTACGTATATCACAGTGTTTAGATTAAAGTACATAAGTTTTCAAAAATGTTTCAAATTGCTCGTAAAAACTTATATTAAAAATTTTATTATGATTCTACTTCTATTTATAAAAAGAAGCAGAAATATAGTAAATTTCAAACACCCTTGGGAGTGATGTTTCTCTACACATAAACATGACTATTTATATTGCTTGACAAATATGTGATTAAGAGTGACTTAATAGGATTATGGAGCTAATAAAAAGAAACCTTAATGTGAAAATGTGAAAACTTTTGTGCGTTCGATTTGAAATTTGATGGCTCTAAAAGTGTCAACGATGCGTCATATTTTGGTAAAATCGATGTGACATTTTCATAAATAAGTGAACGTTTTTTGCCACTACGAAAAAATCCAATACTGGCATCGACAAGAGTTGTGATTCAGCGACGAGAATGAAAAAATAGGGTTTGTGGTGGTGCAGAAAACTAGCGTTGCAGTGGTAACTAACAAGTTTGTGGCTCATCGTGATTAACCAGTCGAAGAAGTTATTGGATATGAAACACTAGACACAGACACTGACTCACTGTGGTGGGAGATGGTAACTAACACTCTGTTTGGAAAGGGTGTTATGAAGTGTTAGTAAGTGTTGGCAGGGGAGTAGAAGGGAATGTAAGTGTAAGTGTTAAGTATAAACTAACCATGTTTGGAAAGAGTAAAGAAGTGGAGTGTTAGTGAATGAAGTGTTTTCACTTAAATTCACCAAATTTTAACTGGTATATACTCCCTCCGTCCCAAAAACAAACTCCCATTTTGACTTTTACACAATTTAAGGTAGATTAAATTTTGCCTTTGACTTTCCAAAATTAGCCTTGAGGGCTGCGGCCAGAGCAAATAAAAGGAAGGGGGGTAATGAACAGTACTGGGGTGAAAAAATTAAATATCACAACAAGTCATTTCAATAACACTCATTACATATCACATCTAATACTCCTCCGTATTACTGGGAAGACTTTTAAACCATCTTTGCTACACAATCTGATCTTTGCTAAAGACTTTCAACCACAAAAAAACTCCCTCCAACATTTTGGCCAAATAATTTAAACTTCCCTCCCATTACACTCTATTTATATCTACCCTATCTTTCTTCATTTACTCTCATTTACTCTTTCACAACAAGAACAAAATGAGCATTGAAGACCCTCAAGTTCCTGCAACTCCTCATGCCAACCACAACAACACAGCAACCCAGGCACAGGTTTCCATGACTTTAAATGCTCCTGCACCAACCAACAAAAGGAAGAAGTTAACAAATGCAGAGCGGAGACGGATTGTTGAAATTCTCTTAGTAAACTACAATGAGGGGCGACTTCAGTGGGGTATTGTAAAAAGTACAGCATCACAGTTCAACATTTCAAGATGGGCAGTTCGTGAGTTGTGGAAAAGAGCAAAGCAACAAATGGACCAAGGTTTAGCCATTAATGTTCAAAGCCTACAAAAGGGAAATGTAGGCAGAAAAAGGGTAGCAGTTGACTTGGAGAACATAAAGGAAATCCCACTGCACAAGAGAAAGAACATCAGGTCTTTAGGTTTTGCCATGCAAGTTTCAAAGTCAACCGTGCACAAACTAGTGAAAGCTAAGCAAATCAAAAGGCACTCAAATGCAATCAAACCTTTATTGAAAGAGGCAGGCAAGATTAAAAGGTTAGAGTTTTGTTTAGGCCACTTGATAAGTCATAACCCCCCAAGAAATCCCACTTTTCATGATTTTTATGACCATGTTCACATTGATGAAAAGTGGTTTTTCTTATCTAAGGAAACAACCAACTTTTACACTCACCATAGTGAAGAAGATCCATATAGATCTGTCCAGTCCAAGAAATTCATACCCAAAATAATGTTTTTAACTGTTGTGGGTAGACCAAGGTTTGGGGATGCAGGGGATGTCATATGGGATGGGAAAATAGGTATATTTCCTTTCACATTTGAAGAGAAGGCTAAGAGATCAAGTAAGAATAGGCCAGCAGGCACACTAGAGACAAAGCCTATACTAAATGTGACAAGGCCTGTAATCAGAGACATGTTGTTGCAGCAAGTTCTGCCTGCCATCAAAAGGAAATGGCCAGACAGAGTGAACAAAAAAGTAATCATTCAGCAAGACAATGCAACGCCTCATGTGCTTATGACAGATGAAGATTTTCTCACATGTGCAAGTGAAGATGGTTGGGACATACAGTTAAAGTGTCAGCCCCCTAACAGTCCAGACCTAAATGTGCTTGACTTGGGTTTCTTTAGGGCCATTGACTCATTAAAGGAACAACAAGCCCCTAAGTCAATTTCCCAATTAGTAGAAGCTGTGACATTAGCATTTGATATTCTCACACCCAGCACATTAAACAAGGTATTCCTCAGCCTTCAGTATGTTATGGAGGACATACTAAAGCACAAAGGGGGGAACAACTTCAAGCTGAGGCATGTTGGAAAGGAAAAACTTGAAAGACAGGGGTTGCTACCCAAAAATGTGGAAACAAGCCATGCCATAATGAATGAAGCAAAACAAGCACTCATAGAGATGCAAACACTTGAGGCAGAAGCATGACATCAGGGCCATGGAAGTGAGTTCATAAGTGAAGATCAAGTAGATCTTCAACAATGAACTCAGGCACATGGAGGGTAATCTTTTTTGTATGTACTTCCCTTATAGAGATGGGGTACAGTTTTTGTATGTACTGGCATATGTGCCCATAGTACACTATTTTTGTAGTTTCTTACATTCTTGGCATACAAGTATTAAATGTATGGCCACATTGATTCAAATGTAGAAGAAACATTTAATGTTTTGCATTATCAATCCATCTGAGCACACAAAGGTTGAAAATTTACAAGTGTTTGACAATACACACCCAAAAACCACCCTATGTGCAGTGAGACTTTATTCAGTAAGCCCAAATCATATGCTACACAAAAACATCAATTGCTTGTGCACAGACTTCCCTAAATGGTCTCCAACACTTTGTACAAGTGGGTGACACAAGGAGAGAATAAGCCAAATATCCATAAATTCACAAACTGTCTTCACAATGTTTAGATCATACAAAGCCCCCATCATCATCAGTCAAGATACACAGAGTACTAGATTTAGGCACACAAGTTCAATAAACGAACACATTGAGTTTACACAATAGAGGGGCATGACAACTTCAATAAACAAACACATTCAGTTTACAAAATAGAGGGGCATCACAAGCTCAATAAACAAACTTCATTCAATAAGCAAACACAATCAGTTCTGCAACTTGAACATTACAAAAGACAGGAGCATATAGTAAAACAGAAGAGATTAGAAGCCTCCCCTATGAGGAATCAGTCCCCCAAGGCATCCACGGCCTTTTACGACAATGGCCAAAGAGGTGGTCTAACTCCTCTGGATACCATCGAGGTTCCGAGTTCACCTCCTCCTCCCCTTCGTCATCTGAAGCTGGAAAGCCTTCGTAAGTGTCCTCCACGCAGTCAGACCCCCACTTCTTCCGTATGGCCCATCCAGAGTCGGTTTCCGAGGTCCACCCTCGTTGGTCAGACTCTACACCTTCCTCGTCTGAAATAGCTTCTGCTGAGGGTTTGTTCACCATAGCGGCAGGGGAATTCGGGTTTGTAGGGAAGCTGTCAATGACAGAAGGAAGCGCGGCATGCATGTTTCGATCTAGGGTTTCATCATCACCGAGGTTTGATTCTGGAAGCGCGACATGGTTCTTCAGATCTAGGGTTTCAACATCACGGCGATTTGATTCAGGACCCAGGGTTTCATCATCCCGCGGGAGAATTTGAGGGAGGACAATGATGTTTGTCTTCTCCATGGATGAAAAGGGGGGAGAGTGGAGAGGTGAAGAAGGTTCTTGACAGAAGACAGAGAGAGATAATTGCGTGGGGTTGAAAGGAGGGGTCGGAGTAAATGGGGCGCATAATAGGCAGAGGAAGGAGGGATATGAGGAGGGCATTTATGAGTTTTTGCCTTTAAAAACTTTCCTAAAATAGAAATGGGAAGTTAATTTTGGGACGTCCATTTAAGGAAAGTGGGAGTTTGTTTTTGGGACGGAGGGAGTACACTATAAAGTAACGTTATTTACACTAAAATACATGATGTGTTGCGACGAGGGAGTAGTCCTTCAAGTGATAACGGTTTCCATGATACGGTGTTATACAGTAACTCTTCAACATGAATCTGCATCAACGACATAATATTTTCCTAAAATAATAGAAGTGATCACATAAATTCTTGGAAAAATCGATACGAATAATCCGACTTTTATATGATCTTACAGTAACAGTCTCTCTTATTGGTAATTCTAGAAAAAGCCACCTGACTTCTCTTCTTTCTCCAGTCCAAATCTGATATTTACCGCGAAAGCTATTAATATATATATATATATAGGTTTTGGTTCAAATAAGAACACGATCTTATGAGAAAAATGAGAACGAATCTGGACCGTTAGATTTGTTTCAAGTGAAATTCAGTGTGCATTAGATGAAAGTGTAATGTGCATTAGGTGAAATTGAAATGTGCATCACAAAGGGTACGATAGAGTGGCATTATGTGCAGTTGAATTGTGCATTACGTGAAATTGAAATGTGCACTAGGTGAAGCTGAAATGTGCAATATAAAAAGTACGATGTGATG
This sequence comes from Cuscuta epithymum, assembly GCA_945859915.1. Lineage (NCBI taxonomy): Eukaryota > Viridiplantae > Streptophyta > Magnoliopsida > Solanales > Convolvulaceae > Cuscuta > Cuscuta epithymum. Next base: position 7,120 of record CAMAPF010000878.1, read on the forward strand.
TTATTTTTGCACTTTTTTCCCGCACATATCAGTTTAATCTAATGCACACTTGAGTTTAAATTTTTATTTTGCACATTTCAATATCATTTAATGCACATTTCAGTTTCACCAAACGCACAATTTGGTTCCACATAATACAATCCAACGGTCCAGATTCGTTCTCATTTTTCTCCTAAGATCTGTTCTTACCGGAACCGCTCCCTATATATATATATATATATATATATATATATATATATATATATATATATTGGTCAGGCTTTTAATTAATACTCTGTAACATATCTGCATCCACGCTACTTTCTCCTCATTTCACTTGCGACCTCATTTCATCTTCCTTCATCCATCCGCGACACCTGGTAAGCTTCCTCACTTCCTCCTTCCATCCGTCGCACCTGGTAAGCTTATTCTCCTCACGAATCTCTCTCCCCCACTTTGGCTTCTTCACTTCCTCCTTCCACCGCTTCTCAAATTGACGTCCTCACGCAATCCATGTTTGTGGAAAAAGAAAATTCAAGAGATTGTGGGTCTTGTTCGATGAAATCAATTAGAGGAGTAATTTTGAAATTGAATCGTCACCATGCATAACATCAGTTCTGTGGTGAGAGTTGTTAAAAATGGGGAAAATGTTGGAAGAATGTTTCGTGGTTGTTCTTTATGGCTAGTACGTGTATTAGTCTATGAACTTCCATTATGTTGTTACAAACGGGCTGCAAGTAGGGTTCATATTGACTATTAGGAGGTGTGTTAAATTTTACTGTATGATTTTGTGTTTGAATCACGATGAAAATTGTGGCTTCTTCAAATGGGAAGATGTGGTGATGCATACGTTCGTCACCTCAAGATGAACATGTCGACTTATTCCAGAACAAGTCAAAGAGAGTTGACTTAGAATTTCAGAATAAGCTCCTGGAAGAAAAGATTAAGAATTGAAGTTGAAAGGCAAAAATAAAAAATTGAAAGAGGAAGTGCACCAGATGAACAATCAAGTTCGTGAAATGTCTTGTGAAAAGTAAAATTGCTCAAGGGATGAGTAGAAGTATTCAATTTGTCTAACTCTTTCATGGTTGATGTTTGCCATAGTTTTTTTGTTCTATAAATAAGTATTGGTGTAAAAGATTCAAGTATTAGTGTAATATAGTGGTGTAGACGAATTATTGTATTGTATTTTCAGATCTAAACTACATTTTGTATTAAACTTTTTTCAATTATACTAATCTTAGTCACAATTTGTTATCCTACATGTATTAATACTTTTGAGCCATAACATGTTTGACTACTTTTTTGTTTCAGCATTTGTTAGACATATTATGTATAACATGTTTGACTATCTGTTTTCTTTTGTTTCGGAAAGTAACATGAAAAATTAGATTATGTTGTAGAAATATGAATGTTTAGGTTTTGTGATGGAGCCCTACTGATATTGGTTTCAGAAAATAACAATTTTAACCACAAAATCTAAGTCGTGCCCTGCCTACAGAGTCATTGTGTTAAAGTACATGTACTGTAATGTTTGGTTTAGAGTTTTAAAAGATAATGGTATGAAGTACTGGTTACAAGCATCCCTCAACATTTGTTCTACCCTTTTCAAAACGTCAATGATCTGTTACAACAAATAAACAATCTCAAAACTTCCTTGATAACTTTTTTTGGCTTACATAGTTGGTTTTATTTAGGAATTAAGTAGCCTCATCTCTAAGCTAGGTTAATAAGGTTCATTGAATTTGAGAGTTTTTATGCTACCTTTGATACATCATTCTGTAAAACTCATTCTCCATTAATGGAAGGTTTCATCCACCATATTTGAGCTCCATTACATAGTTTTATAGTCTATAAATAGGGAGCTAACAAAAGCGAAACCAAAATTTCGGCACATACCAAATACCGCACCGAAATTTTGGTTCAATAATCGGTATGTGTAATTTTGAAAAATCGGTATTCGGTTCGGTATATATAAAAAAATTGGGTTTCGGTGTGTACTGAATACCGAAATAAATAAAATAATAAATATTAAATATAATATATTTATATATTATGGCCCGAAATATATATTAATATTGGCATATTTATATATGTTTCGGTATGTATTATGAAACAATGGCACTAATATTACTGTCTAAGTTTCCAATTTCAAAAATATAACCATTTTATTTTTTCCCAAAAAACTCACCCACCGTTAACAGCCCTTCTACGGAGCATATTTTCGCACATAGGCAGACTTCTCTGGACAGCCTTACCTTCTCTCTCTGTACAGCCATGGCAGTTACGCTCTCTCTCTGCACGGCCGGAGTAGCTTTCTCTCCTCCGCCATAAGCCACCGGTCACGGTGCCACACCGACGTTCTTCATTTTTGCACCAAGTTGAGGCACCTTTTCTCTTCACACAGCCATGGCGCCTTCTCTCCGCCATCTGCCTCTCTGAGATTCGCCGTGCCGATCTGCTGCATCTCCACTGGTCCGCCTCTGAAAAAGTTCGACGAACCCGAGCTAGGGACGTGCCTCTCCGATCTTCCTTTATCCTTCTCCTTTCAGATCTGGGGGCTTTCCTTCTTATATTTTTCAGATCTGAGTTCGTAGCTGGGTGACTCAGGTGGGGTAGGGGTAGGGAGTAGCTGGGGCGACATTTGAAGGTAGGGAGTGACTTGAGGGGCTGTGTTGCGGTGTTGTTTGGATGGGGCTGGTGCATCGTTGTTGGGCGGGGCTGGGGACGGTGTTGTGGGGTCTGGCGGTTGGGGCGGGACTGGTGGGGATTGGTCACACCGGAGTCCATGGTGGTGGGAACTGGTCGGAGAGAGGCATGGGGGGGGGGGAAGCAGGGGAGGGGATTGGGGGCTGTTGATGGAGACTACAAGGCGGGCTATGAGGGGGCTGTGGGGCTGGGGGGTCAAGGTTGGCTGGGACGGTGGTCAAAATTGTTGGTCAGCGGCGGTGTTGGCGGTGGTGCATGTTGGTCAAGCTGGGGGTGGGGTGGTGGTCGCCGGCGGTGGTACACAACGATGGTCAGCAACAGTTTTCCAAGGTGATGCTCTACGGCGGGGCTATGGCGGGGTAGGATGAGAATGAGGAAACAACGTGTCAATGTGATCGGAGATGGCTTGTCACTGTGATCGGAGTCGGCGTGTCACTGTGGTCGTGTCACCAGTGGCGGTGTCATTATGGTCGGCTGACGGGGTAAATACGGTGGAATGAAGTCACTGTGATATTGTCACTGTAAAATTGTTTTAGTAGTGTCACTGTAGCACCGTCATTGTAGTACTGTCACTGTAGCACTGTCACAACAGTAGTGTCACTGTAGCACCGGCACTGTAGCACTGTTACTGTAGCGCCGTTACTGTAGCGGTCCTGTTAATTTTCAGTCACTTTTTTAGAAAATTAAATAAAAGGTCACTTTTTTGTCAATTAGCCACTTATTAGTATTATTAAGGGCAAAACCCCATGTATTATATATTTATATATAATATATTTAATTATTTATATTTAATATTCTAGACTTATTTATGTTTGCAGTTCTATATTCATCATCACTAACTTCCACTTCACCGTCACTCAAAACTTCATTCTTCCCAACGAATAAGAGCTCAGTGGCCTCAGCTTCATCTCCTATTTCATCTTCTACACCTTCAAATTCAGCTTCACCTGCTAATTCAGCTTTGTAATCATCATGAATCTGTGTGTCTACCTCATCATCTATAACTCGATCTATAACCAACCACAACAACAGCGACATCCAAGCCTTAGTCCCAAAAGATATTGGGGTCGGCTAACATGAATCGATACATGATATCACCTAAAGAAAAAGAAAGAAAATAAAGATAAGCTATTATAAAAAAGATAATATAAAAGAGATGAATATACATATAAAAGATAAAATAAAAAAAAGGATAAAAATAATATTTATATATAAGGATAAAAGGATAAAAAATAAGAAAAAAATGGGGAAAGATGATACAAGATCACTCCTCCACACGAATACCCGCCCACCACTTTGCTCTCTCCAACGCCATACCCTCATCCAATCCAAGAAGAAGCATATCATTCCTGACTCCCCTAACCCACGTCTGTTTGGGCCTTACTCTCCCTCTCTTCTCTGCCTCTTCTCCACACATCTCAACTCGTCTGACAGGTGCATCACTCGGTCTTCTATGCACATGATCAAACCACCGTAGGCGCGACTCCCGCATCTTATCTTCAATAGGTGCTACTCCCACCATTTGTCTGATTGTCTCATTCTTCATGCGGTCCTTTCTAGTATGCCCACACATCCAACGCAGCATGGGCATCTCTGCCACACTCATATTTTGAATTTGACATTGTTTCACCACCCAACACTCTGTATCATACAGTAATACAGAAATAATTGTTGTCCTATAAAATTTACCCTTTAGTTTAGTCGGCTTACCTCGATCGCATAGAAATCCTGACACACTCTTCCACTTCATCCACCTTGTTCTGATTTTATGGGATACATCTCCATCTAACTCACTGCCCTTCTGAATTATGAAGCCCAAGTAACGGAACATATTACAGACCGGTATTTCCTTACCATCTAGAGTAATTCCGCTATTACCACTGCTTCTACATCCACCAAACCTGCACTCCATGTACTCTTTCTTGCTCCGATTTAGTCTGAAACCCTTGTTCTCCAATTTTTGTCGGCATACTTCCAACTTTGCTTTAACCCTTAATTGCGTCTCATCAATCAATACAATATCGTCGGCAAACATCATGAATCACGGTATATCGTCTTGAATTGACTTTGTAAGTTCATCCATGACCATGGCAAATATGAAAGGGCTCACAACCGATCCTAGGTGCACTCCGATAGTAATAGGGAACTTCGCAGTCCTCCCTATACTAGTACGAACACTTGTAGTACAATCCTCATACATATCCATGATGATACTGATATACTTGCATGATATGCCTTTTCTAGTTAAGGCCCACCAAAGAATTTCTCATGGTACCCTATCATATGCCTTTTATAATTCAATGGACACCAAATGCAAATCCTTGTGAGTGTCTCTATACTTCTCCATAAGTTGCCGAAGAAGGTGAATGGCCTCAATTGTTGAGCGACCAAGCATAGAACCGAATTGATTCTCTGAAATCTTCACCGTTCTTCAAAGTCTTTGCTCAATCACTCGCTCCCAAAGTTTCATGGTATGACTCGTAAGCTTAATCCCTCGATAGTTGAAGACATTTGCTAACCACTCGATGCCTCTCCCCCCAAACTTCTCCAAGCCTCGACCGGTATGCCATTTGGACCCACTGCTTTCTTCCGCCCCATCTTCCTCAGAGCCTCTTTAACTTCCATTGTTTGGATCCTTCTCACAAAATCACGATTTACCATACAATATGGTATGGTCAAATCAGTGATATCTTGCATTTTGTTCCCGTGAAGAATGTATCAAAGTATGACCTCCACCTCTCTTTTATCTCTCCGACCTCCATTAATATCCTTTGATTGACGTCATTCACACACTTAACTTTTCCGATATCTCAAGTCCTGCGATCACGAAGACGAGCAAGTCTATAGATATCTTGTTCTCCTTCCTTAGAGTCCAATTTTTCATACAACTCTTAGTTCACTTTCCCTCGTGCTTCCTTTACGGCTTTCTTTGCTTGTCTTTTAGCCTCCTTGTATGCTTTTATGTTCTCATCACCCCAACTTGTCCCCAGCTTTTTGTAGCAATCTCTTTTGTTCCTTATGGCTTGTCTCACCTCATCATTCCACCAAGACGTGTCCTTTTTAGGTGACAGACATCCTTTAGATCCTCCAAGTACCTCCTTTGCCACTTTGTTAATGGTCAGTTCCATTGATAGCCACACATCCTCCACATGTGTTTCATTATCAATAAGCCATACATCTTCACCAAACATTTTGTGTGTAAAGCTTTGTTGAAGATCCCCATCAAGTCTCCACCACTTTATTTATTGCTACATTTGTTGCTTAACTTGTCTTCTATGGTTCTTAACTCGAAAGTCAAACACAAGCATCCTATGCTGAGTGACAACACTCTCACTTGGATAACCTTACAATCAGTGTAACTAGTTCTCCAAGTAGTCTGTACCAAGAAGTAGTCAATTTGAGTACTATTAGCTCCACTTGTATAGGTTAGAAGGTGAGAGTCTCTTTTCCTAAACCAAATGTTCATTATAGCCAACTCATACGTCGAGGCAAAATCCAAGATGTTCTCTCCCGCTTCTTTATAGTGCCAAAACCATGTCTGCCATGAATACTCTCAAAGCCATCGTGACTCGAGCCCACATGTCACGCCCCGGACCTCCCCGGACACGTCAACAACCCGCCGTACAATACGAATAGTCAACCGCAGTCCAACACATTCACATTATACAAAGCGTCTTGAATATCATTCACACATATAACATCCATAAACAAACATAATAAGTAATTCATAATGCAGCGGAAAACATTGTTTAAAACAAAAGGGCCACACAGGGCTATTCATGAGCACGCAGGCTCTATAGTAAAATATCCATGAGCATGTTTAATGTTATTCAAAACAGAATGGAGAAAGCACAATCCACGTCTTCTCTCCAAATGATCACCCCGAGCAACGGGCACAGGTAGCAAGCTCAAGCCTCAACCTGAAATGCTGGTGGGACGCCCCCGAAGGGGTCAGTACTCTATATGGCTATAAAGTACTGGTGTGGCAGGCATCTAATAGATATACAACAAGTATTTCACACACAAGACCCTCAAATAGGGTGATAATATAGTCTAGGCCGTAACCCCAAGTTACCCCTTTTCAAAATATATACTTACTTTATATAAAGTCAAGTAGTCAGCCCGTAGGCCCATGTTTATCACAAAACATAACCCAAACCCCGTGACCACTAGTCACGACAATACATAGGGTCCAACCCTAATGCATCCACTTTATATCTACCCAATGCAATTCTAGAGCTCGGGCTCAAGTGCATCTCCTTACATTGGCATAGATTTGACCCTAGGTTGCAAACCTTATATAACATCATCAATCTCCGACCTCATGTCCACCCATGCAATTCTAGAGCTCGGGCTCAAGTGCATCTCCTTACATGGGCTGAACCTAAACCTTATATCTACCCAATGCAATTCTAGAGCTCGGGATCAAGTGCATCTCCTTACATTGGCATAGACCCCAATTCATAGGCACTCACTATGCCTAGAATTGTCATACATAACACTATCTTGGGACATCCTATGGACTGCCCCAACTTAACCTTAGTTCGCACTCAGACACAAATGACACTTGAAGTCCATCAAGTTCATCACAATACTATGCAAACCCTAGGTTTGATTCTATCAACAATTCGAACAATCCTTAACTAGTATTTCATTACTATTAAGATTATTCTTACAAAAACATTTATTCACATATGGGAGCCCCTACATATTAATAATATGTGGCAGCCTCCCCATGTGTTCAAATTCATCATTCAAGTTTTCGTTTACATAGGCATATCATGCATACATGAGTAGAAATGTCTATTTTTACATAATAGCACATTTATACCTCATTTACTCCATATTCATCAATATAGTTTCAATTCATGATCAAGTCCATTACTTATCATGCATATCATGTTCAAGCATCTTTATTTATGAAAACATGATTTAAGCATTTAGGTAATCTCATGCATAACCTACAAGTTGTAAGCAACTAGATGTCGTCCTCACCTTTAATGAGCTTTAGCCTTCCTTTCTCGCTCCAACGATCACGCCTCGGCCAAGAAAAGGTTGGCAGCCGACTCCTCGCTTAAGGATGGGTGAGCAGTAGCCTGCTCCTAGCAGTTGGCTCCACCCTCCTGCCACGAAACTAAACAGCCCTCTCGAAGAGGTGTTCCCCGGCGAGTTCACTTCCTAACCATTCAAGGTTCATTTAAGGTTAGTGCCTAACCTTTAAACTCACATGAATAACATTTCAAGAATATATTCTACCCTAAGAACAAGGTAGAGTATCCTCCTAAACCTTACATACGATCTATGTAAAGAAAAGGAAGGCTTCGGGTTCAACTCACCTCTAGAGAAGAAGAAGCCCTGCGGCAGGGTCGTACTTTCCAACGAAGATTTGGAAGCCTTCCTCAACTTAGATCGTCACGATCTACACCATTCCAGAATCCTTGTTTTCAGACCTTTCCAACGACACCTCACACGCCTAATTTGAGCGAATGAAGCTCTAGATATGGGCTGAACAACCAACCCTATGCACAGTGATGATTTCTGCGAACTGCTCTCTTTTCTTTCTTTCTGTGCGGCTCTCTTCTCTTAGAATCCAAATAAGTCCGAATGGGGATACTAAGGGTGTCCCTTAGGCCTCCCAAAAGGTTATTCCTTTTGTGTGGAGTGGGTTGAGTGAGGTGTGGATGATTCTCCACCAAGTCTTATTAAATAAGTACAAATGGGGTCCAACCCTTATCATTTTATTCTCTACACAACCCCACTCCATCATGGCCCGCCCCAAAAGTTAACATACCATATTCTCTTTGTCTCGTAAGTGCCAAGGAGGTGTGGGACGCACCTCCTTCGGTCCAAGTCAGCCCGGAAGGAAAATCCTTATCGATAATTCCTTACGGAGGAAAATTGAGTGTTATTATTTGTGTCTTCGTAATGTGATTTCTCTCCATATAATATCGGGCTCTTATACTAACCAAGATGGCCCACATCACTATTTGGAAACTCACTCACGAAACACGGATCCCAACGATAGGTTAACAAACACAAGTTACATCAAACACTACTCGTTTCACACAATGTCAAAGCATGAGTTACATAAGATAACACACGTGTTACACACGGCTGGTAATAACAAGTTCAAAACATCAATTACGAAACTTTCAAACAGTACATTCAGGTACACACGGGTGCGGTGTCACACCACATGCCCGTTGAGGTTGCCTCCTATGACCAACTTGGCACTCGTCGCACCACGTCTTCAAGATCTTCCCAGAACTGTTGAGTTGTAGATGCATCCAATCCCACTTGTGGTGCATAGGCACTTACCACACACACAATCTCACCCCTTATCACCAATTTAATACTCATGATGTGATCGTTCTTCCTGAAGACTTCTACCACATCCTCAACATAGTCACGCGCCAACAATAATGCCTACCCCATTTCTGGTCTAATCTCTCCCTGAATACCACAACTTAAAACCTATGGTATTAATCTTACGTGCTTTCTCTCTAACCCATTTAGTTTCTTGCACACACATAATGTTGATATTCCTTCTTCTCATAACTTTGACTACCTCGGAAGATCTGCCTGTAAGAAACCCAACATTCCACGTCCCAAAGCGCAATCTAGCACTCCACCTTCTTTTCTTAACCTCGCATCAGACCCCACCATGCATGCCTGTAACACTTGAGATTTAATTTAAACGGATTAATAGTACTACTCATACCAACAGAGGTGCATCTCCTTTTAAGGGAGCTCATCACCCAAGAACTCCAAAGTTAAGCGTTTCACTACAAGAAATTAGATGTATTACCCACACATAAAATAACTACACATTTTATGTGTGGGTATTTAACTACACATAATTTCACTATGTGTGGGCAATTGGTGAACGTATAAAAATCTAATTAGACACATATGTTATGTGTGGGTAATTTTTTTTTCTCACATTTAAATATAGCGGGAATCTTTCCCACCCTTTTTTCATTCTGGCGGCACCAACAGAGGTCATCCTCTATTGGTCAAGGCCAACATGTTGATGGCTATGAGGACTCGACTTCTGAATATGATGATATTGTGTAGAAGCAAAATTCATATTAGACTTCATACTTTGTAGTGTGGTACTAGCTAGTTAATGTTTGATTTTGTTTGACGAAGTTTGAATAGCTAATACTTTGTTGAAATTGAATGTTTTAGTTTGAACGATGACATTTATCATTATTATTTATTATTCATTAAAATGTTCATTATTATTAAATGTAGTTCGATCAACAAATAAATATTAATAAATAATTAATAAATAAATAAATACAATATTTAATGAAATATTTCGATCAACAAATAAATATTAATAGCTACACTTGCATAAGAGTTTTTCCCACAAATAAATATACTTTTACCTACATAACAAGTCGTATTACCCACGTTTAAAAAACAATTTACCTACACATACACATCATTTTTACCCACACATCTTTATGTCCACGTGGCATCGGCTATGAGTCATCAATTATGCCACGTCATCGTACACGTCACACCCGGAATTCCACGTCACCATCCACGTCACCAGCCACGTGTGCTTCCACGTCATCTGCCATGTCACAGGTTCTTTGTTCGAATGAGCAATAACAACACATTTAAAAGTGTTTTAGCTACACATACATGTGTAGCTATAAACGATAATATTACCCACACATAATTGTATGTGTAGCTAATAACATTTACCCACATTTGCGTACCCACACATCGTAACACTTATAACATGTGTAGGTAAAAATGATTACCTACACATACCTATTATTTTACCCACACATATGAGTGTGGGTAAATAACCTATTTTCTTGTAGTGTTATACGTGCTTGCACGGGAGTAGTCTTGGGATAGGTGACCCCCTGAGAAATTTCTCAGGGCGCGCATGAGTGAGGACAAAGTGCGCGGTAAAAGCTCGTGGTGGTTTGTGAGGATAGTACTAATAGTCTGGAGTAACTACCTTGGGTCCTACGGGGCCGGTATGTTACAGGTGGTATCAGAACAACCCTGCGACAGTGTGTTGACCCGTTGGATATCAGGCGGGCACTTAGCGGGGGAGGATTCTGGGATTTGATTGAGATTTGAGATGAGATTTGAGATTGGTTTATGGACGCAACGAGGACGTTGCGTTCCTAAGTGGGGGTGATTGTAACACTTGAGATTTAATTTAAATGGATTAATAGTACTACTCATACCAATAGAGGTGCATCTCCTTTTAAGGGAGCTCATCACCCAAGAACTCCAAAGTTAAGCGTGCTTGCACGGGAGTAGTCTTGGGATGGGTGACCCCCTGGGAAATTTCTCAGGGCGCGAATGAGTGAGGACAAAGTGCGCGGTAAAAGCTCGTGGTGGTTTGTGAGGATAGTACTAGTAGTCTGGAGTAACTATCTTGGGTCCTACGGGGCCGGGGTGTTACAATGCCCTTGCATATTTGACATCATCCTCGGGCAATGGGATGGCGCGCCCCTTCCGGGCGACGACCTAACAACCTTAGCATTCTTATCACCACACCTAGGCCTATGAAGTGTAGTGCGCCCTTGTATATTTGACACCACCCCCAGGCGGAGGGATGACGCGTCGCTTACGAGTGACGACCTAGCTGTAGCGATATTCATATTTTGATTCATGTCATGTGATGTGACTAGGTGATACTGTTGGTCATCACGCGCCTACCACAACACTCTCCTCCTTTATCCTGGTTTGGGACAGACATAATACAAAAAATTGATCTCATGGCGGAGTTTCAATCTAGAACCAACCATTTGATCTATATTTGATCGTTTTGTGGCAGCTTCTGTTTTCAGAATTGGTGGTAACATCAACACCATTTCAGGTTGATCAAGCCCATGAAGCACATACATATCCAGGGACCTAGCTCTCAGCAAAATCTCACTCATTTGTAGTGCCTCTTTATCATTATAAACCCTCCTCAAGCTGTTATCCAAGCTCAGTCCAGGAACCAAATACCATATTTCATCAATAATAGTGTAACTCCCACATTTTGCCAATTCCTCAAGTCAAAACCAACACAATTCATCAGCATGTACCTCAAAAGTCATACACTGTCCATTGAGATAAACTAATTTGTCTTTTTTAAAAAAAAAATTAACCGCCATGCTAGAATTTCAAACAAACATGGTCCATTGTAGCCATAATAACCTTCACATGAATGACAAACATATTAACTAGTAAATTATAGTTCATCTATTAAGTTTTACAGTTGCACATGAAATTGTCTTTGTATTAGTAAGGACCTAATTAGACTTTATTCATCATAATTAATGACATAATAAACATGGTAAACAACAAAATGAGTAAAACATGTGATTTGTGTTCACTGTTACTCAAAAATATATATTTAGATTATCTACCAAGTTCCAAATGACATGGATTAGGCATTTCATCAAACACCTTATGGGCACATAATAAAGAAGGAATTTGAAACTACATAGGGATTATTATCTTCCAATGGAAATACAATAATGATCTTGAAGTTGAAAAATCTCAATCATTTACTCCACACACTATGAGAGTTCATATCTACACAAATTAAGGAAAGGATGGTATGGTTAATAGTTTATATGGATTTATAGTGTTACATGCTATCAACCTAATGGGAACACGGTCGTCGTCCGCCATCCAGAGGCGTCATCGCCTTCCGATTCTCCGTCTCAATTAAGTCGTTCTCTGTCAATCGATTTCCGGCAATCTTCTGGGATGGAGTAACTTTGTTATGAAAAAGGTAAAAAATGGTTAGGTAAAATATTTAATCAGGTAGAATTGAACGTAGGTTTATAAAGTTTATTACTTCTTTAGCCGGTGGCAAGTTATACAGACCATAAAATGAAGAGAGAGCAGAATGCTTGGCTTTTTATGGAATTATTATTTATAAGAGGGACCGTTCCTAGAAGACCGGATTAAGGTTAGATTATTAATATCAATTTTTCCTAAATTTTTATGTTACGATTTATTACACACAAAAATTAAAAATTAATGTATTACAAATACCTTTGAAATAATGACACAAATAATATTACAGGGTTATGGAAAGACAAAAGTAAGACCAACTATCGATTTGGACAAAAAACGGACTAAAAAATACTTGAATGGACTAAAACACCCTTTAATAACAAAACACAAGCTCTCCTGAACCTTGTCTTCTTCAATTTCGGATCCAGCGCCGCACTTCATTGACGAACCCTGTCTTCTTCAATTTCGGATCCAGCGCCGCACTTCATCGCACCGCCGCCCATCGCGCCGTCACAAGTGGAATCGCCGCCTCCGCCCCTTGTACTGTCACTGGTTCAGCCGCAATCTTCATCGCTCATATGCTCTCTCCCCTCGCATTCCGATGCCGCCCATTCTTCTTCTTCTCCTTCTCTATGAGCCGATCGGATACGAATCAGAGATGGCAGATCTTTTCTTCTTCTCCCAACAGAGAGACGCAGATGATGATAGATGACAAGTTCCGACAGATCCAGCGACAACGAAGGATAATTTTGCAGCGATTGTGGTGGTGTCTACTGCCCTGCAAATCTGGTTGCACCTAGGGTGGATTAGTGGTAGCAGAGACGATCTACAGTGGTTGTGGTGCGGTGGTTAGGGTTGTAGGCATTCTGGGGGCGGTGGTGAGATTGTTGGGACCGTTGTGGAGGCTTATGGCAGGTGCAGGGGAGGCTGGGAAGGGAGCTTGGGCCAGGGAGGAAGCTGAGGGCTAGGGCTGGAATGGTGGGTGGTGGGGTTGGGTTGCACTGTCTACGATGGTGGAGGACAGGCGAGTGGTCACAGTCGGGCGGCGGTGATCATGGTCGGGCCATCGTTGGTCATCATCGGTCTGCGGTGGGCATTTGTAATTTGGTCACTGTCAATTACAGGTAGAGGCGGTGGTGACGGGTAACTGTCACTATTCAATAGGTCACTATCACTGGTCGGGCGGACTTGGTCACTAGACGGGCGGGCATTGGTCACTGGACGGGCGGACGTTGGTCACTGGACGGGCGGACGTTGGTCATTGGTAACTGTAACATTGGTCACTGCACATTTGGTCACTGTGACGAGTTACTGTAGCAGGCCAGCGAGTTTGGGGCTTAGTAAGGGTGTAATAGTCCCTTAAGTATTATTTAGTCTTATATTTGGAACTTAAAAGAAAAGTCTCTTTTTTTGTCCAAATGGTTTTAATTAGTATTATTTGAGGACAAACCCCAATACCTTTTGAGACTTTTAAAGGATATTCTCTTGATAATGCAATTTTTATATTTCTAGGGTCAGATGATGTGCCCTTCAGCCCTTCCATCTAGTTAATACATATGTGAATCTATCTATATCTGTATTTGTATCTGTATCTGTATCTGTATCTGTATCTGTATCTGTATCTGTATCTGTATCTGTATCTGTATCTGTATCTGTATCTGTATCTGTATCTGTATCTGTATCTATATCTGTATCTGTATCTGTATCTGTATCTGTATCTGTATCTGTATCTGTATCTGTATCTGTATCTGTATCTGTATCTGTATCTGTATCTGTATCTGTATCTGTATCTGTATCTGTATCTGTATCTGTATATGTATCTGTATCTGTATCTGTATCTGTATCTGTATCTGTATCTGTATCTGTATCTGTATCTGTATCTGTATCTGTATCTGTATCTCTATCTGTATCTGTATCTGTATCTGTATCTGTATCTGTATCTGTATCTGTATCTGTATCTGTATCTGTATCTGTATCTGTATCTGTATATGTATCTGTATCTATATCTATATCTGTATCTGTATCTGTATCTGTATCTGTATCTATATCTATATCTATATCTATATCTATATCTATATCTATATCTATATCTATATCTATATCTACATCTAAAGTAATAATGTTTGTCCCCGTGCTATTCTCGCCCAATCACACATTTTATAATCACACCTATTAAACAATAAGAATTACATCCTATCTTCTATCTGTAATAATTTAATATACTCCAATATGGTTTGTCACCATGTTAATCCCGCACAATCACACATTTAATGACCACACCCATTAAACAATAAGATTTACATGAGTTATAAGCAATTACTGACAATTATATTATTAGCAATAATATAATTGCAATGTTTTTAATTAATAAAAATGATAGTAATATATAAATATATAATTGATGGGATTTCAATTAAGGGAGGTTAGAAGATTTACGATAGTAATTGTAGTAAAAAGCAATAATCTCAGTTGTAATAATAATAAAACAGTAATAATTCTATAAACACAGATATGTATCATAATATTTACATATGTAATGACAACTTTTGTTGTAAGTACGAGGTGATCCCAACTTCACCGAACTAACCCCTTTGCGTGGTCTTGAGAACTTACCCAATATCTTGAGAGATTTAATCTGAGTTTAATTTCGAACTATTCATTAGGTTCCCACCGACCACCAACATCTAATACGGAGTAACATGGTAAAACATATAAATTATTCATGCCGTGCAACACACGAGTAAAGAATCTAGTTTCAAATCAAATGAATGAGCAACCTAAACATTTCAAGTAGGTTTATATTTTCTACCACAATATTTCGACGCCTCAAGATATGATTAGGTTTTTTTTTACCTGAAGTCCTTATACACACTTAATTTTAAATAATATTGAAAATCATAAGAACTAAAATATATTTTCAGATTTTATCATTTACTCAAAAAAAACTTCTTGAACACTATTTAAAAATATCTTTCTCCAATTTTCCTTTGACAAATCTATAAGTAATGAAAGGTGGGGTGAGCTAAATAGTAAAAAAATTGCTACCGCAGACACAAGGTTTAGTTTAGGATTGTTATCCAACTGAGTTTTTTCGAACTACTCGAGTTCGAGCTTGATTTAAATCTAATTTGACAACCTGAGCTTAACGAGCTTCAAACCTAAGTATGGGCTAGATTTTTAGTTTGAATTGTTATTCAAACCGAGTTCGAGCAGATTGATGTTCGTTTCGATCCAGACTCAAGCTTATTGATCACTTATAAATTACTCCATTTATCTTAAAATTTAAACGTTTAGTGCGATTTTATTAATTTAATAATGATTATTAGAGATTCAAATATTTATGGAATAACTCGAACACGAATCTATTCACGAGTTTAGTTTAAACTTCTACGTTCGAGCATCTTTATCGAGCTTATGAAAGGATGTTAATGAAAGAGGTTGATGGCGAGTGATAAAAAACGACAAGGAGACGGTTCTCTCAAAACAGCACCTCCTAAAATACAGACAAATCCCGTAAACGAGATGATTCGTTTGGAGGTGGCTAGTCAAACCTCTTCTTCCTTCCCGGTGGCTGGTAAAAACTGGGATGCTTCCTTTGGAGGTGGATGGACAAACCTCTTCTCCCTTCCTTGTGGCTGGTAAAACCGGGACACTTGAATTATTTTGTTATTTTTATATAAAAAAATCTTGTTTAGTGATCTTCCATTTTAGTCTACTGTGATGCAAGGTTAGCGAATTTGACAAGTACTCAGAGACTTATCAATGTTATGTCTCACCCCAGTGTAACTTTGAGCTACTGTATTACTTTGTCTCTTGTTACTCTCATTATTAATAATAATTAAGTCTTTTTCTTGAAAAAAAAAGTAAATTATGATGTAATAAAAAAAATTCAAAGACTAACATGTAATGAAAAATGACCCCAATATTACTTCTAGGACTTCAATAGACAAAAATAGGACTCTCTTTTTTCTTTCAAAAAACTTACTAATCCGTTTGTAGATGGACACTTTTGCCATTGTAAATAGAAACTGATTTACGGCTACACACTCATCTTCCCTTCCGCTGTATTTCGTTCTCGTCTCCTTCTATCGAACAAAAATCCACCATCTTCAGAATTTCGTCCGTTATGCATGCCGCACTTGCGCTCCATCGCTCTGCATTCCGTTCTACTCATCTTCTTTCGTCGAACTGAAATCTGCTGCACTTAAAAACTGTAGAGTTCGTGAAGCTAATCGCTCTGGATTCCTTATTTCATCGTCTCGCTCTGGAGAAGGTACTAGCTCACTCGTACTTCGTGATAAGTGAGTTGTTCACTCATTAGATGTTTATATATATTGATTTGTTTATACCGTGATAATGCTATGACTACATTTGATTGAATTTGAAATTTGATTAACCTGCTGTTCTCTTACACTTAACCAGTTTCATTTTTTTATTTCTCTCAACCTCTATTCATCATTATCTATTTGGAACTTCAAATTTCAAATTGTGAACATGATTTAGATTGTATTGAATAGTTTCATTGTGTGAAGTTCCTTTTATTGTGTAGTAATTGAAGTTAGACTATTGTGGTTGAAGTTAACTATTTTGGTTGTTATGTTCAGCCACATGCTCTGTAGTAATTGAAGTTAAATATTCTAAGTTATTGATACTAAGTTCCTTGTATCATATGTATTTGGTTGTTTTTACTACATTAATCTTCTTCATTGATAATCTTAAATTTTGTATGTATGCTACTTCTTGTAATGCGATTACTTATTTTGAATTTGCATTAAATACCATATTCTTGTAAATGTAGCCATGTCAGACAGTGATTTCACATCCTCCCCTGTCAAAACACCAATGTGACGCTCATCATCCCGCTTAGCGATTGTACAAAAAGAGAATGATGTATGTTTCCTTTTGTCCTCTTTTTCCTTTTAAATTTTTGTTTCCAGCAGTATATTGTTTTCCCTTTCAAGCCATTTACTCACTTTTGCTTTGTGTTTTGTTTGTTTTTCAGAAGTATTCGAGATTGGTTGGCAAGTCATTGGTCTCTAAGGACATATCCAGTAGGAAAGTTAATACATTTGCCAGGAATAAAAAGTCAATAGACCTTGTCAAGTCTAAGTTACTTCCACATCAATTAGACTTATTTAGGCAAACAGTTTTCGGCAAATATCTAGAAGATAAGGATTTGACTTGTTATGGCCAACTTCTACATCTCTTAGTAGGGAATTTGGTTCAGCTAGACCATAATGTCGACAATGATAACCCTGCTTGCTTATATTTTGAAAGTGAAAATAGGATCGTTTCATTTTCAGTTTCTGATTTCTCCCAGATTCTAGGCTTTGGTTACAATGATAGTTTTCAAGCTATTTCCACTGATTCCACTGAAAGGGGATCTATATGGCAGAAATACTTTCCTGAGTGTCAACAAACCGTTTTCCAGAACCATATTAAGCAAGATTTATCATCAATTCATAAGGGTAGTGAACTAGATGATACAATATTAAAGTTGTCATTACTTCATGTTTTATCTCATGCTTTTTTAGCCGTTGAGGGTAAGGTGTATGTTAATAGGAACTTCATTAATCTAGTATATGATCTTGCTAGCTTTAATTATTTCATGTGGGGAAATGTGATATGGGTAGACATGGTTAAGTACCTTAAGGCCAAGGTAAAGGGCATGATATCTAACGAGTCACACTATAATTTGTATGGTTGTATGACTGCCTTACAAGCATGAGCATATGAGGTCTTTCCCGTACTCAAGGACAAGCATGTGGTTGACCTAGTAGACCCAAATGCATTTCCGAGGATTCTAAAGTGGTCTTCAACTTCTAGGCCAAGTAGTGAATACTTGAAGAAACTTATTTTTTCTAACCAGAATGTGAGTTCTTTTTTTTGTACTAAACACACTTATCTTTAATTATTTTTACTTCTAATTATTTTATATTTCATTCAGTTTGTTTTACGCCAATCTCTCCAACGCCACATGAAGTAGATGTAGCCCAATTCCGTGCATCTGAGACAGATACTTACATCAACAACTCAAGCCGCGGTACAAAGCCTTCTACTTCTGTTCCAAAGCTACTTCGAAAGAAGAAGCTGTCCAAAGCTATTGGGAATGATAAGCCATCCTCGGGTCATGCTCCAGTTAGCAAGAAGACACACATTGATGTCCATAATGATGATCATTCCCATGTCGATGTTCCAAAGAACAATTCTCCCTGCTCTTCAATAGATAACACTCATGAGCTTCTTAGTTGTAAGATTTCTGCCCTTCAAGATGAACTGAACATATAGAGAACATAAATCTAAAGTTATGAAGACAAGTTTAAGCAAGAAGAAGTGATAATCTCTCAGTTACTAAAGGATCAAGAAGCATTGGTTGTACCAAGTTCAATGAATTTATTGACATTGATGTACACCATGCACATGTTAGCCCTCCTTCACTTGTAGATGGTGAATGTCGTCAAGGTGCTGATAATGCTACCACAAATGACAATGTGGATTCTTCACATGACAATGGACTAACTCAGTTCTTCAATATTGCTTTTGATATGTATGATCCTAAGGTATGAGCTAAAATTTTCTGAAATGTGTAGTTAGTTGTTTTCAACCATGTTTTAATGTGTTTTTTTATCTATAGGACCCCCCCTCTGCACACTGATCATCTACCTTCTTCAAATAATCAATCTGACAACAACGTGCATCAAGCTATTGAGGTACCATACCATTTCATACTTATTTAACAAAGTTTATTATACTTACATATTGTATTCTGAAATTTTATTAAGCAGATTGTTACAACTGATTTTATTATTGATCCGCTTCTCATTATTGACCCAGCAGCTCAACCTGCACGTCAGGTGCTCTTAATGTGGTAATTATATACTTCATTTTTACCCATTTTATATAATTATTTTTTCCTCAGGTTCTACCTGTAAAGGATAATGGCATTATGGTGCTGGAGGGTCTGGAGTAATTTTCACTCTAGACCAAAGTGTAAGGCTAAGTCTCCCTTCCGATACACCCCTAGTTCAGGTGCACTAAGAAATAGCAAGAGGACTCGTCATGTACAATATGTTTGCCCCTTCAATCGTGGCCCATTTGCCACTTTCAAATCAAGAGTTAAGCAGTCTAATTTCAGTAAATACATAATGCAAGGTGTAGTCAAAGGGCACAAGAAGGAGTCATTGATGGTGAAGTACTCAACCGTTTGTGAAAATGCATTTCATCTAAGTTTAGATCTAGGTCTTGATATCGAGAACAAATCCTAGTTGTATAGACTTCATCAATCTGGTCAATGGTTGGATTTTACGGTATGTTTCCTTTTTTTACCTTTGATGGTGATGTTTGTGACAAATAATTATTTAAAACTGTGTGTATATCATATACCTAATTAATTTTTTGTCACGTGAATTATTATACAACACATGGATGCTATTGATTTTTATCTCCGCTTGAAGGCAACTACATTTAAGTTCCCCAGAAGTTCTTCATCGCCCCCAGTTATGTTTGCTCACATATAAACGAGTTATTTGATGCATTTCAGTCTAAAAAATGTAAGCTAGATGATGCACTTATTGGTGGTTGTTTGACTGATGCAATTTATGGTGACCCCACCCAAGACCTTTTGCCATGGCTTGAATCTGACTTCATCTACTTTTCCAAAGTATAAAGTCAAAGCATTGGATATTGGTTGTGTTGGATGTTCATAATGCTTTATTACGAGTTTATGATAGCAACAATAGCCTTGGAACTGTGAAGCCAAGTACAATGACTGAGTTGAGGGGAATAGTTAACTTTCTTCCATTGCTGCTTTCTAACATGAACACTGATGCACCTCGTGGCTCTAAGCATACTTTTAATTCCTTCTCTTTTCAAGTAGTCCATGACGACCCTCAACAAGTGAATGTGTATCTGACTTTCTAAGTCATTGTTTTTGCATTCATGCTCATTAATCTAGTCTTATTTTCATCTAACTTAGATTTTCTTATTTTTGACAGGGGAGATTGTGGCTTCATGGTCCTTAAGTTTGCTGAAGTTCTTCATATGGGTATGGATGTCAGTGTCCCGTCAAGAAAAAATAGGCGATTACCGAGCAAAGTGGGCACACGACCTCTACAATCATGGATCATCGAAAGGGAAGGCTCTTGCTATTCATAAAGATGTTTTTAAGTGCTACTGTTTTACGAATTTTACCTAATTCTGTACTACAACC